>JAVJIF010012578.1:0-86311 GCA_038442645.1 Agave tequilana | reverse complement strand
TACTTTCTTGCAATTGTTTTCTATAATGTCTTCTTACTTGTTTTTATTTTCTATGGCTAACTAATCACTACATGACTAACTAACTTCTAACACTACTAACAACTAACTCTTGGGTGATTGCTAACTTATATGAATCGTTGGATGTTTTATTTCTAGTCTTGTGATTAACATGTCTTTTATTTCCAATGATGATAAGTAGTGTTTCAATTCTAGTGAATGCTTTGTATCACCTCCATATGATTCAAGTGTCCCTGATTTAGAGTCTTGTCTCTTGAACAAGTGCCTTGATGGAATATAAAGATGGATCACTTTAGTATGCTAACACCTATTGTACAAGTTTCTTATTTCACGCTAGCTTGTTATAGCTTTGATGGACTAATGAATCTTACATCCTTACTTAGTATACCTAAGTGTGAATACTTTTGTTCCATTATTAAGAATCTATTGGGAGCCGATCCAAGCTTAGATGAGAAGACAACCTCAATTTGGGACAACATTGATTTGACAAAGCAAGATGTACTATTGCCAATGAATCTACATGAGGCATGAATCACCCGATGAGATTAGTAAGTTAGTAGTGTAGAATGTTACTAGTCATGACCTTCTCTCAATTGAATTTCAAAACTCCTTTCTAAAAACCTTCTCTTTTTTCCAACATCACCGTTTTTCATACCGTCTTACATTCCGTTTTCCATTCCGTTTTCCTGTTTCTTAACAAAACATTACAAAAACTCTTCACTCACTTTCTACCTTGTTTTGTTTTTCCATTTTAAACAAAGAAGAACCTTCATTTTTCTCTCAAAAACTTCATCATAAAAATCGTGAACGCTTCCATTACTAGTCCTCCCTGCGGATACGACTCGTTATAGCATGTGCTACGAACGGTGATTCGAAGGAGTAAAGTAAATCTTCATACATATTCAGAGTTTGATAATCAGCACATGGACATAAAACTGTTTACTCTGTACTCTCGCTCAATTCAATTCCTCCTTTCAAACAGAATGCAGATTTCACATTGAGTAGTAGGAATGCGAGAGTTGGGTTCTGGCACAGATGGTGTGAGTCTTGTGTTTTGGAGGAAGAACGCAGACCTCATGTTTAGGCGTTGAGACGCACGTTTGAAGAATGCGGGTCTTGTGTTGCTTCAGAGAAACGTGGGTGTGAACCACGCGTTTTGTGTCTTTATAGACGCGGGTCTCGCATTTTGGAATAAAATGCAGAACTCGTGTTTGGGCGTTGAGATGCGTGTTTGAAGAATACGGGTCTCGTGTTGCTTCAGAGAAATGTAAGTCTGAGCCTTGCGTTCTGTATCTGTAAAATAGATTGCAACTATAGAATCTTTGATTTGTTGTTGACTGGCGTGATGCCTTCATTGACATTCAACATTCCGGTTGAGTCTCAAGGGTTGTTGAAAACCCCTGAAATTGTGGATTATGGAGAGGAGAGAGATGGCGGGATTGGCCTTCATCATTGTTCTGTCCGTAAGCTAGCATACTGGCCCTACGGGTCTCCTGAGAGACATTGACACGGGTCATATAGGATACAGAGAGGTTTTCAAAACCTTGCTAGACATGGGGCTGCTTGCGTTATGAACAATGGTGCAGGTAACTTTTGAAGAAGTCTCCGAAGAAACTTGAGAGCGGGTCCCCGAAGAGACTATGGTACTGCTGCGTTACTTTTGGGCTTTTTGAGCCCGAAGAAAGAAACTCTTCAAATTTTTTTGGTCAAATTCGACAATGAGCGACTCGACCATTGAACCAATGAGCTTGACGTCAGCTTGTGCTAAGGCTTTCTCATCGGTAGAAAATGCTCCCCAGCAGAGTCGCCATCTTTTGTTTCATCAGAAAAAAGTGAAGTAAAATTCTTATTAATTGCAAAGAAAATTGTTGGCCCAGAGGCCCTTCACTCTAGTTTTGATGATGATTAACTCATGTAGTTATAGTTTGCTAATAATCTTGTGATATTAAGTTTCAGATATTTGATCAGGATATTAGTAGGTGATTAGCTACAACAAAGGAGTTTGGAGCTTTCACATGTAGATTCAAGAGCTCGAGCGTCAAGATTTCGTCTAGTACTCGGTTGGAGTCAAGCTCGGTAAATCGTGTTTGGATCGAGTCAACTTGGAGACAAGAATTCGATTTGTGTTTTAGTTTAGTATTTTGATCTTGTGTAAAGATTAAATAGTATTGATATGCTCAAGTGCACTTACACACACAAGTCTTAATTTTTATTGGTTTTGGTTTTTGGTTTAACCGATCTTGGATTTCATGTCAAAACATAGATATATTATATATATATATATATATATATATATATATATATATATATATATATATATATATATATATATATATATATATATATATATATATTATATATATATTCTTATATGTATATTAGATTCTTTCCATATACAATATGCTTCAAAGTTGTTTCAATATCATGTTTTCGTATTTGTACAAGTTTTGGAGAAAACGATTTTCATTTCAAAAATCTAAGTTGAAAAATACGAATTTTGGTTTAAAGCCTAAATTTTAAACATCACAAAATGGTTCAAAATGTTTGTAACATGTATTGAATTTTAGTCACACATATTTGGTATTTAAAGATCATAAAACAACTTATTTTTGTGGAATTTATATGTATTTTAAGGGAATTTTTAGAAGGCAAAAAGACAAGTTTTTAATCTCTTAAAGTTTGGACCTGGCCTTCTGCCGGTCGACTAGCCGGTCGACCGAGGCAGAAGTTGGTTGACCGGTCTGTTGGTTGACCGGTCTGGTAGACTGACGTGCACAGACGTGCACAAGCAGTGGGCTGGAGGGCCGCTAGAGAGTTCTGCTATCTGGAAATAGCCCCGGCCGACCAGACGTCGACGGTAGAGAGCTGCTACTCTCTTTTTCTAGGCCCAGTTGACGGGCGGTGGACCGGGGGCTCAACGGTCATAAAAATGACCGTTGGCCGATCGACCAGGCGGTCAACCGGAAGGTCATTTCTGACCTTTCCTGGCTGCCAACCGGCAGAATTTCTAGAGGGTATAAATACCCATCCTCTTGAGCTATTTTAGCTAAGATTTTAGAAGAGAAAATTTTCCATCTTTACAAGTGTTTTACAGCAAAGTTTTTAAAGAGTTTATGGGTTGAAAAGATCTATCTTTATTTGTCTTAAAGGGCTGAAAAATTTAAAGAAAAATAGAGTCTTTGAGAATTGGTTTTTGATTCATTTCTATAGCTATCTAGAAGTTTTCCCAAGAGTTTTTCTTTGTGATTTGATTTTCAAACTCTTTATTTTTCACACTTGAGTTATCATATCTATCCTATCTATTAGGATCTTATTTTGTGAGAATTTTGTTTATGGTTGTGGAGACCACCAAGTGTTGTAACCTTCTTTACTTTGTAATATCCCTCTAGTGAGAGGTGATTGTGGAGATTGTGTTGATATCCCTCTAGTGAGAGGAGATTGTGGAGGTTGTGTTGGTATCCCTCTAAAGGTAGAGGTAATTGTGGAGGTTGTATTAGTATCCCTCTAAGTGTAGAGGTGATTATTGTTGTGCCTTACCTCTAGTGTAGAGGTTGTTGTTGGCTGAGAGAGGAGTTGTGTACTCCTAGTTTGTATTACCCAAATCCTAAGTGGAGGTTCCCTGTGTAGGAAGTCCTGTATGGACAATAAAGTGGAAATCCTTCTGTGTGAAGGCGGGGACGTAAAGTAGTGACTCGAACCTCGAAACATATCTCGGTATTTGCAATTGATCCACTATCTCTAAACTCTCTCTTATAATGTGCCTTGCATTATTTCATATTGTTCATATCATACTTATATGCTTGGTATTGCTTGTGTGTGCCCATACTTGTGTTAAACCAAGAGAGTTTCATATAGCACCTCAACTCTTATTTAGAGGAATTTAGAGGAGATAGTCCAGAGTCCTTCACCGAGAATTCGCCTACACTCTTTGGTTACACTAAGTGTGTTGCAATTTAGTTTTAATTTCGCATCATTTGTCACTAGATTAGCCTTACACCTATTCACCCCTCCTCTAGGTGTACTTTCAATTGGTATCAGAGCCTATGCTCTTGATATTAGTTTAACCACCTAGGACTGAGATCTTGCTTAGCTAATCTAGTATTTGCATTTGCACACTTATTTGTTTACACACACTCATGGGTTACCTTGCCCCTCCCATGTTTGATATTTCTAACATCGATATGTGAAAACTTAAGATGAGTATGTATCTCAAGACCTTAGGAATGCATATTTACCTTGCCGCTAGTAAGAAATCTTATCTTGGTAATAGCAAGCATATAGAGGCCAATGCACAAGCCCTAGAGGCACTTAGAAACACATTGAGCAAAGATTATCTTTTTATGGTTTCTCATTGTGATTTCGCTTTTGCAGTGTGGAACACCTTGACCTCTACAAAGCTTCAAACGCCAAAATTTATGGAGGAGAAATCTAGTGGAGATGAGTTCGACCAACGTTGCTACGTGGTCCAAGAGAATGACTCCCTTGAGGTAAACTCGGACACCCATCTAGATGATTGTGCTAGTTCTTCTTGTAGTGATGATTATGTTGATGCCGTGCATTAAATGAAGAACTATCTCTTATTTGTGAAAACCTATTAGAAAAATACCAACTCTTGAAAAAGAAAACCTTCAAATTAAATAAAAAAATAAGGATTTGTTTTTAAAACTTGATTTGGCTTTGCAAGAAAAAGTTAAAATTTATAATGAAAGGGACTCATTGAAATCCCAAGTTGATCTTACCCTAAATGAAAACAAAATCTTAAAAAGTAAAAATAATTGTGATGAAGTTTTGAAGAAAAATGAAGTTCTATCTTTAAACTTATTTTTGTTTTAAAAGAAAATGATTCTTTGAAAAACAGAATTATTTCTATTTCAAAGGAATTAGATTTAATTTCTAATGAAAATAAATCTTTGAAAAATGATTTGTCTTCACATGTTTGCCATGCTAGTGTAGCCTCACCTTCTATTGTATCTATAGCATGCTCCACCTCTTCTTCTATTATTACAAATGATATATGTGCTTTAAAGAAGAGTATTGATTGTTTGGGCTCCACCTTCAGCCAATGTGCCATGAACTACACAAGGCTGGAATCCATATTTCACAGGAAACATATTCCTCATATGCATGCACACAAACTACGGTATACACATGCTTCTTACGTTCATACACATAACACTAAGTACGCTCATGTATACACATGTACACATTGTGGACGTAAGGGCCACCTTGCAAAATTTACTTTGATAGAATTAATGTTTTAAATTTTGCAAATAGATTTGTTTGGGTTAGGAAAGGTGCTAACCCCCATGGATCCAATAGAGTATAGGTATCACAACTCACTCTTATTTTATTTGATGCAGGTGTGGGCTCTCGCTTGACGTGAAGGTATTGGTGTCTTGAGGTGAATGCGTTCTGAGCTAAATGATGACAATTTTTGATGCATCACTTTCAAGGGGAGTTTGGTGGGAGGACCACCATGATTTAGAGGTATAGAGATGAGCCCTCTTGGTTTTGGTAACTATCTCTTACTCCCATTTAGTTTACATGCTTTCATTTATTAATTTTTAGCATGTCATATTTTAATGCTCATTATGCTATATGCCATGAAAATTAGTCCTATGACATACATGTATAGTAATTGAGATATACCCATATTTATATGGATTATTATTTTTTTATGTTCTCATTTTAGTTTAACTATTGTGTATATCATGGCTCTAAATATGTGCATTTAGCCTAGTTATCATATTGATTTTTGTTTATGATTTTGTGCTTCATGTTTTGATTACATGTCTAAATGTAGTTTTTCATTAAAACTTGTGTATATACTTGTACAACTAGTGAGCCACAAATTGATTATTATATGTTTGTGCTTAATTGCTCATTTGTACCCATTAGATATACTAGTATAGCTTAGTTTTGATGATTCTTGTATTTCAACTTGTATTCCCTATTTTGTACATGTTTTCATTTTAATATGTTTAACTTTATATATATGTTAGTTTCGTTTAAAACTTTAGATATACATGTATACCCTTGAGTCATTTGTATTTCATGCAAAATTTCTTTATGGACTCAATTGTGTTTGGTTATGTATATGTATACTTCTAGTTTAGGCATAACATACGTATACCTTAAAGTTGGAATTATTTTGGTGAAAATTAAATTTATATGTTTTTTATGTTTATAAAGGAATTTCATAATTGAGCTTAATTGCCTACTCCTATTTTGTTAATTACATGGTTCCAATACTCACATTATTTTTGTTTACTCATGATTTCTATTTCATGAGCATATATGTGCTTTTTAGACCTGAGTGTCGATGATCGTGTGACTTACATATTTTTCATGAAAAATATTCATGTTTTATTCCTTACTTGAAGGATTTCGCACTAGTTTTTAAATATTATCTTTAAACTAGTCATTATTCTTCAATTGGTAGAGTTTTCAAGCATATTAAATTATTTTCAAATCCTATTTTTGAAAACCCCTACCATCAAAAAGGGCGGACGGATGGGTGACTATGCCTTGTGAGCCTAAATGAAAATCTTTTTAACATGGCATGAAAGGGAGGTGTTTAATAGTTATACACTTGATTCTCATCATATTTTTAATTGGTATCACAATTGATATTTTTTTGTATACTCATATTTGTGTTTTCTATATATGTATGCTTCAAACTTCAAATAGTATCAATTTCAATTGGTATTTACATTTTCATACATATATATGTGATTTGATTGTGTTTACAACATCTTTACATCTTAAAGCACAAATTATGTTTATGCTAAGCTTGATTTACTTCTTAATATCAATTATTTTTCAATCGGTATCTTATACAAGCTTATGCATCGTTTTTATTTGCATTTCATAAAGGGAGAGAAAATTCATGTTTTATCTTTCAAATGGTATCTTTCAATCGAGTTTATTTTCAATTGATATCTTACTCCCATTCTTTATGATGAAAAATACTTTATTTTGGTGTATGCTAACATTTTCAATATTGGTATCATATTTCATTTTAAATTGGTATCTATATTGATATGAGTTATGCTTACCTAAATCAATTTGATTTTTACTTTCAATTGGTATCAAAAATTTATAAGACATTTTTTTTGGTATCAAGTTACTTTGAAATTAATTGTTACTTTCATTTGGTATCAAGATTTTCAATATATATATATATATATATATATATATATATATATATATATATATATATATATATATATTTCAATTTGTATCAAAACATACAATGTTTCATTTTCTATTGGTATCAAAATTTAAAGACTTTTTTAAATTGGTATCAAGATATTTTTCATATTGGTATCTTTTAGTATCTTAAAATTTTTGTTTATCAAAAAATTTACAAGACATTTTTTTGTATCAAGTTACTTTGAAATTGATTGTTACTTTCATTTGGTATCAAGATTTTCAATATGTGTGTGTGTGTGTGTGTGTGTGTGTGTGTGTGTGTGTGTGTGTGTGTGTTTATATATATTTCAATTGGTATCAAACCATATAATATTTCATTTTCTATTGGTATCAAAATTTACAAGACTTTTTTAAATTAGTATCAAGATATTTTCACGTTAGTATCTTTTAGTATCTTAAAAATTTTATTTACTTTCAATTGGTATCTTAAAAATATTTTGTTTATTTTCAATTGGTATCATAAATTAGTATCACGATGTTTCGATGTATACCTTCATCATAAATTGATATAGTTTTCAATTGGTATCATAATGTTTTTATTTGTATTGCTTATATGCAAGGGAAGCTTAACATCTTCTCTTTATATAGATTCATGTTGAGTGTACTTTATATTGAAGTGATTAACCTTTCTGTGATATGTAGTTCACGTGTGTAGTATGAGCTTCACATCCCCTTTTATATATTGTATATTATTCTTTATGTGTTAGGGTTTAGTCATCTCTTTTCATGTAAATGCATGTATGTAGGGGAGTTAACTTAACGTCACTCCTCTTCATGAATGTATATATCACATATATCTCTTTATTTTGATTTGTCAAAAAGGAGGAAAATATTTTTTTAAGTATTTTTGCCCCTTTGTTGATGATTGACAAAAAGGGGAGAATGATTTTGAGTTCATATGCATGCTTAGATGTTCTATTCTTTATGTTTATACAAAAAGAAAGAAAGGAATTTGGAGTTTCATATATGCATGTAAGTATTTGATGAGTTTTCTATATGCATGATTACTTACAATTGGTATCATGTGTGCATGTTTATTTTTGTAATTAGTATCGAGCATATATGTTTTTGTTAATGCAAAACGGGAGAAATTTTCTTCACTTATGTATGTTTGTGTTGAGCATTCATTGCATATCTTTATATTTATTGCTATTATGTATGTTTGTGTTGAGCATTCATTGCATATCTTTATATTTATTGCTATGCATGAGTTAAGGGGGAGCTTCTATGAAGCTTGAATTTAATCCATGCATATATACTCCATGAGTTTTGTTATCATCAAAAAGGGGAAGATTGTTGGCCCGAGGCCCTTCACTCTACTTTTGATGATGATTAACTTATGTAGTTATACTTTACTAATAATCTTGTGATATTAAGTTTCAGATATTTGATCAAGATATTAGTATGTGATTAGCTACAACAAAGGAGTTTTGAAGCTTTCACATGTAGATTAAGAGCTCAAGCGTCAAGATCGCATCTAGTACTCGGTTGGAGTCAAGCTCGGTGGACCGTGTTTGGATCAAGTCGGCTTAGAGACAAGAAGACTCCGGTTTGTGTTTTAGTCTAGTGTTTAGATCTTGTGTAAAGATTAGATAGTGTTTATATGCTAAAGTATACATACACACACAAGTCTTAATATTTATTGGTTTTGGTTTTTGGTTTAACCGATCTTGGATTTCATGTCAAAAACATAGATTTATATATCTTATATGTATATTAGATTCTTTCCATTTAAAATATGCTTCAAAGTTGTTTCAATATCATGTTTTTATATTTGTACAAGTTTTGGAGAAACGATTTTCCATTTTAAAAATCTAAGTTTTGGAAAATACAGATTTTGGTTTAAAGCCAAAATTTCAATATCACAAAAATGTCTCAAAATGTTTATAACATGTGTTGAATTTTAATCACACATATTTGATATTCAAAGATCATAAAAGAACTTATTTTTGTGGAGTTTATGTGTATTTTATGGGATTTTTGGAAGGCAAAAAGACAAGTTTTTAATCCCTTAAAGTTTTGACCTGGCCTTCTGCCGGTCGACCGGCCGGTCGACTGACGTGCACAAGCCAGTGGGCTGGAGGGCCGGTCGACTGGGTCAGTCAATCACCAGAGAGTTCTGTTTTCTGAAAATGGCCTCGGTTTACCGGGCAGTCGACCGGCAGAGAGCTACTGCTCTCTGTTTCCAGGCCCGGTCGACCGGGCGGTCGACCGGTGGCTCAACGGTCATAAAAATGGCCGGCTGACCAGAAGGTCATTTCTGACCTTTCCTGGCTGCCAACAGGCAGAATTTTTAGAGGGTATAAATACCCATCCTCTTGAGCTGTTTTAGCTAGAAGAGAAAATTTTCCATCTTTACAAGCGTTTTACAGCAAAGTTTTTAAAGAGTTTTTGGGTTAAAAAGATCTATCTTTATTTGTTTTAAAGGGTTGAAAATTCAAATAAAAATAGAGTCTTTAGGAATTAGTTTTTGATCTTCATTTCTATAGCTATCTAGAAGTTTTCCCAAGAATTTTTCTTTGTGATTTGATTTTCAAATTCTTTATTTTCTCACACTTGAGCTATCATATCTATCCTATCTATTAGGATCTTGTTTTGTGAGAAAAATTAGTTTGTGGTTATGGAGACCACCAAGTGTTGTAACCTTTTTTACTTTGTGATATCCCTCGAGTGAGAGGTGATTGTAGAGGTTGTGTTGATATCCCTCTAGTGAGAGGTGATTGTAAAGGTTGTGTTGGTATCCTTCTAAGTGTAGAGGTGATTATTTTTGTGCCTTGCCTCTAGTGTAGAGGTTGTTGTTGGTTGAGAGAGGAATTGTGCACTTCTAGTTTGTATTACCCAAATCCTCAGTGGAGGTTACCTTTGTGAGAAGTCCTGTGTGGACGATATAGTGAAAATCCTTCTGTGTGAAGGCAGGGACGTAGAGCAGTGGCTCGAACCTTGAAATATATCTCGGTGTTTGCGATTGATCCACTATCTCTAAACTCTCTCTTATATTTTGCCTTGCATTATTTCATATTGTTCATATCATACTTATATGCTTGATATTGCTTGTGTGTGCCCATACTTGTGTTAACCAAGAGAGCTTCATATAGCACCTCAACTCTTATTTAGAGGAATTTAGAGGAGATAGTCCAGAG
This sequence comes from Agave tequilana, assembly GCA_038442645.1. Lineage (NCBI taxonomy): Eukaryota > Viridiplantae > Streptophyta > Magnoliopsida > Asparagales > Asparagaceae > Agave > Agave tequilana. The sequence goes on along the minus strand of JAVJIF010012578.1, from coordinate 75,938 downwards.
TCCTTCACCGGAAATTCGGCTACACTCTTTGGTTACACTAAGTGTGTTACAATTTAGTTTTAATTCCGCATCATTTGTCATTAGATTAGCCTTACACCTATTCACCCCTCTCTAGGTGTACTTTCAAAAATTACAACGGATACAATCTGATTACAAAAGAGGAGAGGATATTTGAATCTCCTCTTTATTTAAAGTTGGGTTCTTCATGTGGCGATGAAAACTGAGTTTTATTCTCCATTGACCTGCCAAATGACAAGTTTCCCTTGGATCATTTTGAGGATGCAAAATAAATCCACTTGAACACGGCAAGTATTGGAGTTCTCCTTTTGAAAAAGAAATTTCTTTCTTTCTCTCTCTCTCTCTCTCTCTTTGAATGCTCAAAGTTTCTGAGCTTTGTAGCTATTTTGCTCCTTCTAAAAAAAGAAACAACCGCCTCTTAAAAAAAACCCAAGTTCAATAGCTTTCATAGCTATTTATATGGGTATTCAGGGGTAAAATTCTCTCCTAGAATTCCTCTATAATGAGGACTAACTCCCCACAATATGTGGGTATTAATTGGCCCAGTAATGGAGCAATTATAATAAAAATGCGACCCTCACGGGTTCTATTTTGCTGTCAAAACACGGAGCTCGCAGGCTCACATTTGACCTGAGACACGGGTGTCGCTAAGATTTGCATTTAAGTTGACTCGTGGGTCGGCTGAGCTCTGCATTTGAACTGGAACGCAAGCTTGGCTGAGCTTCGCATTTAGACTGAAATGTGAGCTTGGCTGAGCTATGCGTTTGAACTGGAATATAGTCTTAGTTGAGCTCCGCGTTTGAGTTGGAATGCGGACTTGGTTGACCTCTGTGTTTGAGTTGAGAAAGGTTCGCGCTTATAATTTGGTGTGAGGTCCGCATTTAACCTTCGCATCGGAGTGAAGTCTACATCTGAGGACTTATCTTTAATAATTTTTAGATAGTCTACATGCAGTTCGGGGTTAAGGATGAACATTCAAAGTTATTCTTCATTAACCAGGTCCTGAAGGTGTCGTCATCCATTGTGAGTGTAAATCACCCAGGGGGTGAATAGGTGATGGCTATACTAAATGCCAAATAATGTAGAATTAAAATTTACTTGCTAGCAACCTAGCAAATACCATTCACAACACAAAGAATACTTGCGAATAAGTAAGCAATATAAATATGCAATAAGTAAAGAGGGAGTAGAGTTAAGAGAGAAAGAGTAAGCAACCGCAAACATGATGATAAGTTTTGAGATTCGAGCCACTGCTCTACGTCCCCGCCTTCAACACTATGAAGAATTTTCACTATGACTGATCTCACTAAATCGTCAACCATTACAAGTTCTCACTAGAGTTCAATGGACTTATAAATCCTCGCTTATGCCGCCGCAACACCAACACGTAGCTTACTAGCTTACTTGAGGCCTTAACCTCTACAACTTCACAATAGAAGGAAGTTAGTGACCTTCACTTGATCACAAAGGGCTCACAAGCACAATCCTATAACTAAGATAAGGAGGTGAAACTCTTCGGGATTGTATAGTGAAAATAGCTTGTAAAGATGTAGAGGGAAAGTTCAAGCTAATTGATCGTAAAATGAAAGCGATGAGAATTACGTGTAGCTTTTGGCTAACGGGTCGTGTCCACGAGGAGGAATACGATAGGAGCTTTTCGGTATTTTTGTTAAGTAACAAAGAATGAAGTTGGTGTTTTTCTTTTTTTATATATATATTGAAAAGAGAATGGAGGGAAGGGAAATGATTAAAAGAAAAAATGAAAATTTAGAGAAGGCTTTAAAGAAGGTGATCTTTAAAAAGTATTGAAAATTGTTTGGTTGTTTTTAATATAGGAAGAAGATCTGGGCTCACTATCTCACTACTCAATGATGTGTTCTTCTCTTGAAATTCTTGGTGCCTCAACTTGATCATAGGCAAAAACTTAAGCTTGAGTTTAGAAAGTTTTAAGCAAAGCAAATAAGATAGTTTAGAAAAGTTAACTCATTGTTTTTAAGAAATCATCTTGTATTGAATGTTAAATCATCAAGTCTTCAAGTATGAAATAATGACAAGTTCAAGTGATGTTTTTAAAAGAAGTAGAAGTTTAGAAATCCAAACCCATCCTCATGTGCCTTCAAGAGCACTTTTAAAGAAGAAAGGCTTAGTTTAGGCATGCATATGATTCCATTGGATCTTTACATCAAAGCCATTCAAAAACAAGAGGGATCGAAGAGAGGGACGATAGTGAGCCCAGAAAAAATATATAGCTACTCATGGAAGATGAAAAATAAGACATGTAAATAAAGCAAGACATACCCGTGAATTGGAGTGGAAGAAGAGAAAGCTTGATCCATTATTGATGTCACTTCAATCTTCAGATTACAATCACTCTATTCCTCTCTCTCACTAGTATTTGAACTGAACTACAAATTAAAAAATAGAGATACAACACTTATACTAACAAATAAAGAGCCTAAATCTTAAAAACAAAGAGAAAAACTTAAACTAATTTTCTGTCCCTTTTTCTCTGAAAAATACAGTATTTATAGGCAAAAACCAAACGGGAGAGGTCGTACAAAGATGGTGGAGCAAACGCTCCCCCAACAAATCCTAACAAGCCATGAAAACGCGGCTATGGCCGTGTTTCTGGGCCATGGCGTGGCCAAGTGGCCACACCAGGTTGGTCGGTCTCGCTCGTTTGGTGACTCCCTTTATCTTCTGCTGGTTTTCCCATTTCAGCTTCAGGATTTGACGAAATAGCCATTGTTCTTTGGCTTTAACAACCTAATTTGGGAAGATTCATTTTTACCGATTTTCAACCTCTTTAATTTGCCATGATCTGTCCTGATTTTCTGATTTTGAATTAATTTTAAATTAAATCAGAATTTGATGGGCTTTTGGGCTCGTTTCTCTTTCTTATCCTTTAACAATAGGCCTGCATTTTATAAAGAAAAATAGGACTTATTAATATAATTTATTTAGATAATAAACAAGATAGTGTGACAATATATATGCAATATATGTGACCGATCACACCCCCACACTTATCTTTGGCTCACCCTCAAGCAAAACATCAAAACTAATTCTAATCAATTATTAGACCACTTTCGCAGGTCACTCGATTGCACTGAGCATATGCAACAAGCCTTTAAACCTCTATGTTACCCCTACAGAACGAGTTTTATCTCGTGAGGGTTTTCAGTGGATTGCACCCACAAAATCCATAAAGAAAGAGAAAAATGTTAGTATTTTCGAAAAGCATTTTGAAAAGAGAAAATATTTGAAGTATATTTGTAAGAGTTCAAGTAATCTATAAGTTATAGGAATATCAAACTTTTCATTCCTAAACTTAGTCTCTATTCAAAAATATATCATCAATCAAAGTAAGGAGTCAAATTGTTTTTCTCATCTAGTCTATTACTTTACCCTGAGTCATATGCTCCTTCGTGATCGTGAAGTTTGACTAAGGGTTCTTTAACATTAACTCCTATGCCTTATTTATATTTAATTTTGGTGGTATTTATTTCTCAATTCTATTAGGTTTTCTAATCTGCCTATATAACGAGCCTTTAGTCGGTGACACCCAAACTGGACAGTCTTAGGGCACCAGGTGAGAAAACACCCCTAAGGACTTAAACACTCGAGTAGACAAGGCCACGAAACTAAGGGTTTTTATTTATAAAATGTAACCCTTTTACGCGTTAATACTTATGCTTCATGAGGCACAAATACCCAGCTTAATCAGAGGATTTATATATTTTTTTCAAACTTATTTAATTATCTTTTGCATAAATACAAAAACTTTCTTAGGCCAAAGCACCTAGCTAGTCAATAATTAGATTTATTTTTTTAATAGATATACATTTATATATATATATATATTTTTTCTTTTTTTTATAAGGCATAAGAGTCTTTGTTTTTGAATCCTAAGTGTGTGAGTTTATAAGCTGTACATATTTCTTCAAGATAAATATTAAGACTACATTACTTTCATCAATTTTCTTCCTAACCCTGAAAATCAAACAAGTCATCTTATTTTGACCAAGTATAAGAAATCCTAATTATGATTTTCCTATTCCTTAAAATTGACTTAATTTCTTACAAAAAATACATCAAAATATTGTTCTTACCTTTCAAAAAGTTTGTATATATATATATATATATATATATATATATATATATATATATATATATATATATATATATATATATATATATATATATTTCTTTTTTTAGTTATATTAGTCATGTTAGTCGTGTTAGAGCCCTCCCCCACACTTATCTCATGCATTGTCCCCAATGTATGAAAGAAATGTATAGATGGATGAAATGGAATGTAAAAGAGGTGCATATATTATACAAAAATATGTACAACATGTTTCTCCCACACCTAGATCTTTTTCAGTCTCATCCCTCTAGCTCTCTTCCCATCATTCCAATAGGTCCTCTTTATAGGGTATAGTGGGAAGGCCAATTTTTTTATCATTTTAGCTCTCTTCCTTCCCAGTCTCACCTTCTTTAGGTTTTTTTCTTCCTCATATTTATACATTCATTATTAAAAAATTGATCACCATCATACTTCTCAGTTGGAACTTTCTCACTATGAATGCTTAGGAATTCTAACTCAGTTTCATATATCTCCTCAAAACTTAGGTCAACACTTTCCCCTGGAGGTGTGTATTTAACCAAAATATCCCTAGTCGATTCATCCAAACACATGAGTTCTTCTTCGAAGAGGTTTTCAAAGAGTAGGTCAATTGGAGGTTCTTGAATTATATTCTCATGCGATATATCATTAATTGGCTCAGCGAAAGTGAAGATATTCAAATCAAATTTTCTTTTTTTAAAGGGGACTCTAAAATTAGGATCTCTGACATATGCCTTATCATTAACATAATCACATTCATTCTTAAATAATTCATCAAGAAACAGAGACTCATTCTCTATATCTTCACTTTCTTTATCACAATTGTTTACATCAAATGTTTGGTCTCTTATCTTACGAGGTTATATTTCTAGGTTGAAGATATTGACTTCTCTAGTTATGTCCCCAAAGGTTAATCTCATATACTTATTCCTACAATTAATAATAGCATTGGCAGTAGTAAGGAATGGGCGCCCTAGGATAACAGGAGTTTGAGCCCTAGGATTGGACACAGGTTATGTCTCAAGAACTATGAAATCAACTGGGTAGATAAACTCCCCGACCCGGATAAGGACATCATTAATTTCCCCATTTGGAACTTTCACAGAATGGTCAGCCAATTGGATTGTGACTCGAGTTGGACTAAGATCGCCCAACCCGAATTGTTGATAAACTGAGAATGGAAGTAGGTTGATACTCGCTCCCAAGTCAAGAAGTGCGTGACTAATATCGGCTTATCCTATAGTGCAGGAAATGGTGGGACAGCCAGGATCCTTGTACTTGACAGGAATCGGACCCGACAGTAGCTCACTAATGTTAGTAGCTAAGAAAACTATCTTCAAAACATTAGTCTTTCTCTTCTTGGTGCACATGTCCTTAAGAAATTTTATATAGGATGGGACTTGTTGGATGGCATCAAGGGGTGGCACATTTATCTTCACTTGGTTGAAGATCTCAATTATTTTATCCATGTGTGGATTCTGTTTGTTATTTTTTAGCCTATTAGGAAATAGTACTATAGGCTTGTACACCTGATTGGTTGACTTATCTGTTTCAGATTCATCAGATTTGGAAGGATTGAGACTAGATGAGGTGGATGCTTGAGTGTGATTGTGCTGACTGGGATTGGGTGGTGTTGACACTTGATTATTAACTTTCTTTCTCGACCTCAATGTATGAACAATATTACATTAATTTAATGATTGGTCCTCAGCGAAATGAGCTTGTTGAGAATTTCTAGGATTCATAATTGATTGACTGGGCAAGGTATCCTTTTACCTCTCATTCTGTAGATTGGCTAATTGGCTCATTTAACCCTCTAGCCTCTGTATTGATTGCATGAGAGAATCTTGGTTCTTCATGTACTTTTCCATATTTCTCTCAAAATCAGTCATTCTTCTTTCAAGTTGAGGATTCTGGAAGGAAGATGGCGGAGCTTGGTTGGGAAAATTTTATTGATAATTTGAAATATTGTTGGGAGAATTGTGAGGGTAATTTGGAAAGTGGGGTTGATGATTGGAAGAATTATTGGAATGATAGAAGTGGCTTGCATGGTTCGACCGTGGGTGGTCATTGTTGTGTCGGCTCCATGAGAAATTTGGATTATTTCTTTAGTCAGGATTGTACAGTGGTGCATAGGGATCATTGATCAGCCTTGAAAAAGTCGCATTCATCGGTTCTTAAAAGTGTTGTTGAGATTGAAACACAGAACACTCCTCAAATACATGATTCATGGCTTGACAATAAGTACAGCCTGGAGTTGAAATTTGGTTTAGGCTGATTTGATTGACTGGACCTAGTTCCTTAGTTTCTAAAACTTCCCGTCTTCTCGCTAGGTTAGCTAACTTTGCCTCGTTAGCTATGGATGATTCAAGTTACTGGAGACCTACTTTTGAAGAGATGGAGTTTGAATTCTTAAAACTTTCACTAGTTGGCTCCCATTGGATGGTCTTTTCAGCTAGATTCTTACATAAATTCCATCCTTCATTCTCATCCTTCCGCAATAATCCTCCTTGGCACATGCTTTCTAAGAGGGTTTTGGTTGAGTAGTCTAAACCATCATAAGAATTTGGTATTGTCACTATTTCTCTATTCCATGATGAGGACATTGGATAAGAAGGTCTTTGAAGCGTTCAAAGTACCTCCAAAATGGTTCACTAGGTTCTTACTTGAACTGCATAATGTTTTTCCTAACGAGAACAGTCTTATGAATTGGATAGAATTTCTTCAAGAAGACCTTGATGAAACCATCCCAGGATGTGATAGAACTGGCCGCAAGCTATAGAGCTATTTCTTGGCTAAGTCCTTAAGAGCGAAAGGGACAAATCTTAACCTAATAGCATCATCTGCAAGGTGTGGGATTTTCATCATTAAGCATACTTCCTCAAATTCTCTTATGAAGAAATACGCATCTTTGGACTCTAAGCCATGGAACTTAAGGAGTGTGTTGATAAACTGTGACTTAAGCTCAAAGTTGTGTTCACCAACCGATGGAAATTGGATGCAGGATGGAAGTGAGGTTCTAATAGGATAGAACCTATCCTGCAAAGATGTCGGTTGAGCCATAACTGAATCTGGTCTTAGTTTGAACTTGGGTGGTGATGTGTTTTTAATTAGGGTCTCTTGACCACACTTGCATACACAAACACAATCACAAACAAGTTCACCAATAGTCAATAAGAGAAAACAACCAAGCCTAGCCTACGGTAACCTTGACCTAGACAACTCCTAACTAATTGATTGTCCACATGAGGTATAATGCAGACTTTGACCATAAGCTAATCAGCTAGGTCAGGGCAAGATTGGTGGGAGGTACTCGCGCAAAAGCGATGGGCCTAATTAAGCCAAACCACCAGCCTTCGGGTTTCGCCCTTCAATCCCTTTCCTAGACACTGATTTGGCAGGAGTCAAATTCTAACACCTTCCCCCTTAGGATAATCTCCTAGTGAATCTGAGATGTCCCTAAGGCCAACGTCTATCAGATTTTACTTAAGCTTAGGTTGTGCGTGCATTGAGATAGTTTGTGGGCTAAGAAAGGGTAATGATTTTCCTACCTTATCTTGATTTGGGTTTTGCCCTTAGAATTGATTGTGCAGAGTGTGCAAGATATAAAAAAGTAACATTCACAAGCAAATATCACCTAAGAATATTTCCTAACTATATGCTATGCATACGTACCTTATCTCCAGCTATCTTCAACAGTAATTGTAAAAGAAACATAATTAGACAAATGCCTAGAATACAAGTCTATACATTTTTTAGGCAATTAATAATCACTCAGATTACTATTGGAATAAAAACAGGGAGTGTGAATATCAAATATAGCAAGAATAACACACAAAAACTGTATTTTTGCAAACCGGTATGTCTTGCAAAAAAGTATTTTTAGTAGTCCACAAATTTTCAAACTTGCGCTGTAATTTCTTGAAATTCTGTTTCCTACTTTCGAGAATAGGAGCACAGAATAGCAAGTCTTCTCCTGCAAAACTTGAGTGCTAAATCTGAATCTTGACGTCCCTGAAACAAGACACCAAACTTGTTAAAAAAAACAAATACACCGTTTCCTCCCCAACAACGGTGCCAAAATTTGATCGTAAAATGAAAGCGATGAGAATTACCATGTAGCTTCGGGCTAGCGGGTCGTGTGAGGAGGAATGCGATAAAACCTTTTCGGTGTTTTTGTTAAGTAACAAAGAATAGAGTTGGTGTCTTTCTTTTTTCTATTATATAAGAAAAAGAGAATGGAGAGAAGGAAAATAATTAAAAGAAAATTTGAAAATTTAGAGAAGGCTTTAGAAAAGGTGATCTTTAAAAAGTGTTAAAAATTGTTTGGTTGTTTTTAATATAGGAAGAAGATCTGGACTCACTATCTAACTGCTCAATGATGTGTTCTTCTCTTGAAATTCTTAGTGCCTCAACTTGATCATAGGTAAAAACTTAAGCTTGAGTTTAGAAAGTTTTAAGCAAAGCAAATAAGATAGTTTGGAAAAGTTAACTCTTTTTCTTAAGAAATCATCTTGAATTGAATGTTAAATCATCAAGTCTTTCAAGTATAAAATAAAAACAAGTTCAATTAATGTTTTTAAAAGAAGTAGAAGTTTAAATATCCAAACCCATCCTCATGTGCCCTCAAGAACACTTTCAATGAAGAAAGGCTTAGTTTAGGCATGCATATGATTCCATTGGGTCTTTACATCAAAGCCATTCTAAAACAAGAGGGATCGAAAAGAGGGACGATAGTGAGCCCAGAAAACAAATTTAGCTACTCATGAAAGATGAAAAATAAGACATGTAAATAAAGTAAGACATACCTGTGAATTGGAGTGGAAGAAGAGAAAGCTTGATCCTTTATTGATGTCACTTCAATCTTTAGATTACAATCACTCTATTCCTCTCTCTCACTGGTATTTGAACTGAACTACAAATTAGAAAACAGAGATACAACTCTTATGCTATCAAATAAAGAGCCTAAATCTTAAAAACAAAGAGAAAAACTTAAACTAATTTTCGGTCCCTTTTCCTCTGAAAAAAACAATATTTATAGGCAAAAACCAAACGGGGGAGATCGTACGAAGATAGAGGGAGCAAACGCTCCCCCAACAAATCCTAACAAGCCGCGAAAACGTGGTTATGGCCGTGTTTCCGTGGCCATGGTGTGGCCAGGTGGCCACTTATTTGGTGACTCCCCTTTATCTCCTGCTGGTTTTCTCGTTTCAGCTCCAGGATTTGACGAAACAGCCTTTGCTCTTTGGCTTTAACCACCTGATTTGAGAAGATTCATTTTAGCTGGTTTTCAACCTCTTTGATTTGTCATGATCTGCCCTGATTTCGAATTAATTCTGAATTAAATAAGAATTTGATGGGCTTTTGGGCTCGTTTCTCTTTCTTATCCTTTAGCAATGGGCCTGCATTTTATAAAGAAAAATAGGACTTATTAATATCATTTATTTAGATAATAAATATGGTAATGTGACAATATATATGCAATATATGTGACCGATCACTAAAAATCAAGAATATGAAATTTTAGCTCAATAGATAATCTGTTAAGGAAAAGGCTAAAACTTGATATAAACTTGTAAAAATTGGATCCAAACTTTAGAAATCTTGTTGGAAGGTTTTTCTACAGTCCCACTATTTATAGGGGATGAAAACATGAGTGAAAACCTAAAAGAGTTGTTGGAAAGTGATCCAGAAAAAGACAAAATAGAATATAGCAGTTAGGAAAATTCCAGAAGAAAATCCTTCTGTCGGTCGACCAGCTAGTCAACAGCCAACGGTCGGATTTCTGACCGTTGGGGATAGCAGTCGACCAGTCAGTTTATCGTTGTTCCAAACCAGAGAGTAAAACTCTCTGTCGGTCCACCGAGGCGATCGACCAGACCCAACTGAGAGCAAAGCTCTTATGGTCGGTTGACCACTAGGTGACCGAAGTGCACAAATGCACTTTGGTGCATGTCGGTCGACCGCTAGGTCGACCGGTAGAGCACGATCGACCGGCAGAGCAAATGTGCTCTGCCTACGGTCGACCGGTCAGTCGACCGACTTAGAGCCAAAGGTAAGATATTGAAATCTTTTTGAAGCAAGTCTTTTTCTGATAAAATAACTTTTGATTTTTTAACACAAAATAGAGTTTTAGGGATTTGATAGAACCAGTGTGTGATCATGAATCAACACAAAAGAAAGTTAGAATTATATTTCGTAAAAACTCTTTTAAAAATTGAAAACCCAATTTTTCTGAAACTTGATTTTGAAAACGACAAAGAGAATAGCCTTAAACTCTTTATAAAATACTTTAGTAATATGAAAAAAGTGTGTGTGTGTTGCGCGCGCGCGCGCGCGTGTCAATCTAAAAAGCTATCAGCCTATATCATCTTGGTTTTAACAAACAACTATAAATCCTATCTAAAATGCAAAAAGTAAAAATACAAATCTTAATATAGTCTTCTCTTGTATACTTGATCCTTGTGCTTTTCTATGTGCTTAAGCTCTGGGATCTACATCTTCTTGGCTTTTAGACATGTGAGTTTTGTGATGGAGCCGAATGCAACAAAGAGTTAACCTAAAACTTTGTTAAACAAGATTGTTAAAGACATAACTACATATGTTTTGTTATCATCAAAACTAGGGCTAATGGCCTTTGAGCCAATAATCTCCCCCTTTTTAATGATGACAAAACACATGGAGTTATCACAAATAATTTGGGAAGAGACTTCAAGTGATGTTCCTGCTAAACGCATGCATATATCAAAATGTGACATATAAGTTAGATGCATCAATAAAAACATATGAATAAGATATATCAATCATGCTCTATGCAACCTATCTATGCATACCGAGAATACAAAATTAAAAAGATGTATGCAAAAATGGTTTCTTCCAACCAACCAATAACCTCCACCCTTCAAAATAAGTGGTAAATGGTTGGTTTGCAAAGGATACATAAGAACACACACATACCACATACCGCACACAGAAGAAATGTATCAAATATCAACAAAAAAGAAAGAGATACAAAACTTCCCAAAGATAATAGTAATATCATAAAATAAATTTGTTCATACAGAGGTTCATGTCAACCTCAACACCAGTTCCATACCAGAATAAGTATTACAATGTAAAAACACATGTCCACCAAATACTACATGTCTATAAATAAAACATGTCCACTAAATACTACATGTCCACAAATAAAACAAAGTACATAAATAAAAACTCCCAAGATAACTCCATAGAATCTCTCTCCCCCTTTTTATCATCAATAAAAAAAAAGGATCACTCTTCCTGAAAGTCTGGATCTTCAGGAGGAGATAGTGCCTTAGAAGGAGCTGGGGGAGGTACCCGGTATCAAATGGGGGACCCGATGTAGGAAGGGGTTGTGCATGGACTCTCAAAAGTAGAACAGATCAAGCGTTCCTACTGTAAATCTCGTCAACACATGTCTGGAGATAGCGAATAGAAGCGCAGATATACTGCAGGTCATTATGAACTCTGTGCTCCATCCTCTAAAAATTTGCGGTCCTCTTCAGATCATGCTCTCGAAGCTGAGCAGAGAGAGCTGAGTATGGATCAATAAAGGCTAAAGAGAATTCAGGGACAATAGCAAAAAAGATAGAAGAGGGATGAGGAGGAGGAGCACGCTCCCTAGCACGCATCCTTTTTAGGAGAGTGTTGTTGATATCAACTGACGGTTTGATGGACCGTTTAACAGAAAGATCAAATTTTAATTGTTTGAGGAGGCGGTTAATGAGCATCTAAAATAGTAAGTGCCTGTTTGGGATCAGGAGGTGCTCAAAAGCCATGTAATTAATGATGAGCTTAGAAATATTAACTCTAATGCCTTTCAAAAGGCAATTGATCAAGAGGGAAGCAGAACCCCGTGCATGACTATATTCTCCTGATTTTGGCAGGAGATTATATAACACAATTTGGGCTAGGACTTGGGCGGTGAGTGTATAATACTTGACTTCCTCATTCCTAAATAAGGCGTGGTTGTCATCATCATGAAGCAAAGGGATGCGGTGAGGGCAGATTCACCATCAGGATAATCAAAATCATGGAAATCAACATTATAAATATCTACACCCTCACAGGAGAGGTGTAGCAGATGAGCAAATCGATCTAGAGAAATATTAATGTCCTTGCCCAGAACCCTAGATCTGATGTGATTATTTTGGAAAGTCAGATTACAGAAAAAATAGTGCACAAACTCAGGGTAAACAGGTTCCCTAATGGAGACTAGATATTCAAGGGAGCTTGTGTTCAAGATGCTTACTAAATTCAGGTGCTCAAAATCAGCAAGCACGACAGTTTTACCAGAATAACATGCTTATTATAAATCACTGAAAATCTATGAGAAGCACTCTGAGAAATAAAAGGGTTAGAAGATGGTTCGGGTTATTTACCCTTCTCAGATCTTGCCCTTTTTGACATGATAAAAATATGAAGATGATAAACAATGGTTTGGTACGAAATATAAAAAGATTTCAAAAAAATTATGATATAAAGAAGATTTTGAGATATAAGAGATTATACCTTAAAGAACCCAAAAAATTCTCCTTGAAATCAAATAGATCTAAATTTTTGAGGAGAGTCCAACCAATTTTAAGGTTTAATTTAAGATTTGAAGTGATTTGAGAGGATTAGAGCGAAAGGGAATGAAGAAAAATAGGGCGAAGGAAGAGAGAGACGGTGGAGATGAGAAATGAGAGAAAAATTTGGGATTTAGGGCTTTTAAAAATGGGCAAAACACAACCAGACCCGACTCATGGTCGACAGCACGATCGACTGGGGTCTAACCGAGAGCAACTCGGTTACAATCAGTCGAACGGCTAAGGCCTAAAAAAAAATTTTATTTTTGGTTCCTTCGGTCAACCGCCTGGTCGACCGGACCTATTCCAGGTCAACCAGGCGGTCGATCGGGACAGCCCTAAAAACAGTTCTAAAAAAATAAGATTTTAGGGTTTTGAAAATACTTTAAGATGGATATCTTTATACATAAAAATAGAGAAATAACACTAAATACCTTATAGGCATTAAAAACACATGAAAATGATATCAAAATATATTTTTTTATTTTATTATTATTATATTAACAATATATTTTTCAACAATTAAATCATATATTAAGCAATTTAAGAAGATATTGAAGCCGAATACCCTTAACGGGTTCTGAACTTCTCCTCATCATTTCTCTAGATAAGAGTTAAGACACGCAATTGCTATCTTGATTTATTGCTTAAATATGATTTAAATAAAATACCCAATCACATGATAAATATTTAGACAATATATATATATATATATGTATATGAGCAAATAAATTAATCTATGTACACATATATGCAAAGATATCTATCAACCAAATGAGCATGGGAAAATACTCTACATATGGGCAAGCTAATCATGGGCTAGTAAAGAACAAAAGCAATGTTAACGAACTAGCTCAAATATATGCAAGCCATAAAAACAAAAAAATAAACATGTATTTACAACTAAAGCATATTATCACAAAGAAAAACTAGCTAATCCTACGTATGTATAGATCTAGTTAGAAATAAAATTTTTAAGTGAAGAAGTTACCAAACCATAGGTAATCTCCAAAATAGGTGCCTTTTGATAGCAATGCAATGTAACAGTTGATCTTTTGAGTTTTGATGCATCCACCACCATGGTACCATCTGCCCCTATGTCTTGAAGGAGGATGGCACTACTACGTCAATCAAGTTCGGTGTGTTTTTTGGTACCCAAATCTTTTTGGGTTCTATAGGGTTAGTACATTCTCGAGCCCAAACATTTTTATTTAACAAGTTTAATTTAATATAACAAAAGTTTGCTAAATGTTCTTTGCGGCCGCAATGTGCACATGTGTACACTTTGTCATACATGAAGGCATATTATGTTGATGTGTATATGCATGTGCATGTTGCGCATGTTTTTCATGGTGCGTGTGAGATGAGTGAGATGTATGTTTCCTTTGGGTTTTTCCCTTTGAAAATATAGAACTAAATTTGTCATATTAAATGCACACTTTTTAAGGTGGTATCCAAAATATCAATAAATTTTTGGATATCCAAAAATTTATTTTTTGTTAAAAGTAATATTAGGACTTTTACCCTTACAAATAAGTTTGTATTTATCAAAATATCTTTTCATTTTCTCAAAAGAAATGAATAAGTGATTTTTCTCTTTAAAAACTTTCTAGCTTATTCTTTAGAAAATCATTTTCCTATTTCAATTTTTTATTTTGTGCAAGAGAAATTTCATATCTATTTTGTAATTCTTCAATAAATTGTGCAAGTTCATCCATAGTTATATCATTATCTTTTAATGAGGTTTCGAGATTTGCCATGAAAGTTTCCTCTCTGTTTGCCATGAAGAAAACGTGTGCGGCATCAATCTCCTCTTTAGAATCTGTTTCCGAATTATCACAAGTGGCTACCATCGCCTTCTTCTCTTATGCAAGTTCTTGGAGGTCATGACTTAAAGTGAGGGGCAATTCACAATTAAATGGCCCGTCTTCTTGCAATGAAAGTAAGGACCCATCTACTCCTTCTTTTCAAATCTCTCTTAATATCTTCCTCTTCGGAAGTTGCTTTGTATTCATTTTTTATAAAACTCTTGCCCACTTTCCTAATGAGCATGGCAAAGTCCTCATCGCCATCTTCTAAAGATTCTTCTTCATCAAAGGATGATGGAGTAGCCTTGAAAGCTATCGCTTTCTTCTTTGGTGTCTCCCTTCCTTTTCTCACCTTCATTTTCATTCCATGGGTTTTGAGATTTCCAATAAAGCTAAAGAAGTCCATCTCCTCTCTATTTTTGAGCTCCTTGAGGGTTATAGCCTTGACTCCCCAAGCTTTAGGGAGAGCTCTAATGACTTTGCGAATCTTTTGCTCATTGTCAATGGTGTCACCTAGAGAAGATAATCCATTAGTGATCTTGGTGAACCGAGTAAGTGATAGGTAATTAAAAATGCACATTTATCATCATATTTATCATCATATTTCCTACTTATTCTTTTATTATGCACTACTACTAATGTTTTATTGTTTAATGTGTGCAGGCCTTGAGCGATTAAAAAAATAAAGAAATAAAGTGCAAGTGAAGCTCACAAGCCCAAGAATCCCACAAGCCCACATGCATAATTAATTATAGTAATTTAAAAGTTTCTATCTTATCTAACCTAATCTAAACTTGAATTTTAAATTATTAATTTAAAATCTAGGGGAGGAAGAGGAAGTATAAAATAGAACTCCTAATTGCTAAAAAGAGGAGGAAAAGGATAAGATGGATCATTATCCTTAAAAAGAGATGGACTTCTAATAAAACCTGATTGCTTGCAATACAAGGATAAAGATAAAAGGGGAGAAAAGCTTAAAAATAAAGAATAAATCCTTTTATAAATTCAGATTTGCGATAAATTGCTTCCCAAGTTATCCCGAGTTCTCAAGATAGAAGGTTTGAATAAAGAATCTAGAAGGAGGAGCCCATATGAACGGACCAGAGAAGGCCACGCAAGAAAGCGCATGGCCAATATTGCCGCAGAAACGTGGCTATAGCCGCGTTTCCGCGGCCATTTGGATGATTCTGGTTACACGTTTTCGTGGGAGAGTTGTACTGGGACTCTACATCCTATATCTCCTATAAATACCCTTACAGAATAACAGAGATGGGGATCAAGAGACTGAAGCTTAGGGTTTTCTTTAGATCTTTTCCTCTTTCCAAAATTTCTTATATTTTTCGTTTTTGTTATTTGAAGAAGAATATTTTGAAGAAGGAGAGGAGCTTTGTAACTGATCAGTAACATCCAATAAAAAGGTTCTTCATTCTTCTTTGCAATTCAATTCAGTTTTTTTTGCTTAGGTTAATTATTTTTCTTCTTTTCGATTTCATGCAACTTCTCTTATTTAACATAAAAATTGAAAATAAAAATAAAAATATGAATAACTAATTAATCTATGGTTTACTAATCTCTCGATCAACCCTAATTTAGTTTAAAAGACGAACTGATTGACATCTACTAGAAACCCTAGGATTAAATTGATGTTCTTGAAGATAAATCGATAATTAGGTTTACTTAATTCTGTTTGCACTTTTTAATTGATTACTCCTAGTTCATGCTTAAAATCTTTGATAGCATAATTTTAAGTCAAAAAAATTTTCTCTTATGCTATACTTTGAAATTAGGATAAACGATAGTTTAATTTTTATTAGTGCACACTAATTAGGGTTCCAACATTATTATTCATCTTACTTGATTCTCAATTAATAATCTAGGATGGATACTTCTTCATTCAATATGATGTTCACTCTTTGAGACTAATACTTTGGGTTATGGTAGATGATTAGTAGACTATACTTCTTTTACTTGATCAAATCCAATCAATCTCTCTTTTTCTTTTCCAAGAGAATTACGGAGAAGATCGTTCTGAAACGCTTCCATCGCATCCTTCCCTGTGGATCGACCCATCTAGCCCTTACTACACGGTTACTTTGAAACGAGACTAAGACTTTCTAATCTCTTTCTTTACTATTTTCCCGTTTCAATCAAAATTTTGTCGTCGTTCCCGGGGAGGGAGCGGCATGATATTCTCAAAAACTAATTCTTCTTTTTCTTTCTGTTTGCAGGATCAGAGAACAGAAACTGAAACTACAGCTAAGGACATATAGCAACTTTGCGCCTCTGCCCTAGAAGGCAGAGCAACAGAGGCTACTATCTAGCTGCGCAAATGTGGCAATAGCCGCGTTTTCGCGGCTATAGTAGGGGACTACTGACTGAAATTTTGCAGGTTACTGCAAGTTGTAACGTTCTGTTTACTGCTTTGATAATTTTTTCTCTGTGATCACCTTGCATATTGCTAACTAATTAACAGTAACCTATTAGTTAATTAATAAAAAAATTAGACTCTTGCATCATAGGCACGTGTCTATTTAAATTTTCTTAATTTCTGTTGAAGAGTGCTGGCGACAAGATACGTTCGCATTGCATACAGACTAGGAAGCACTTTTGGCTGATTTACTACTTTTGAGTGAATACTTGTCTATTGCTTTACATGTGCACTAAATCAATTTAAGGGCAAATCTCATAAACAAGATAAGGTGGGAATTTCATCACTCTTCCTTGGCCCACAAATCATCTCCGTCGCACTCACAATCCTAACCCTAAAATAAAAATTGACTAGACATTGGCCTTAGGTTGACTGGGACTCATTAGGAGATTGGCTGAAGGAGGAAGTTGTTCGAAATTAAATCTCGCCAAATCGGTGCCTAAAGAAGGGGATTAAGGGCTGAAAGCCTGAAGATTGGTGGTTAATTAAGTAAGGAACGTCTTTGACAGATAATCTCCCACCGATCTTGCCACCTACCTGGTCGATTAATTTGTGATTATGGTCAGCAATATACCTCCTAAAGACAGTCTAAAGTTAGGAGTCGTCTAGGTCCAGGCTTACCCTAGATAGGATTTTTGATTATTTTTTCTCTTTCTTGATTGATTGGGTGGACTTGTTTGTTAACTGTGCATGTCAGCTTGGTTGAGAGACCCATTCATATCCAGCCTAATTAGGACCAGTTCACCACCCGAACAAAAACTCGATTCACTCATGGCACAACCACTATCACTGTAAGATAGGTTCTATCCTATTAGGACCTCTCTTCTATCTTGCATTTAGTTACTCGATGAAGGTATTGACCAAATTGAGCTAAAACCACAATACATCAACACTCTTTCCAAATTTCATGGATTTGAATCTGATGATGCATACTTTTTCATAAGGGAATTTGAAGAAGTATGTCTAATGATGAAAATACCCAGCCTAGGAGTAGATGCCATTAAATTACGATTTGCCCCATTCTCTTTGAAAAACTTAGCAAAAAAATGGCTCTACAGTCTAGAGGTCGGTTCCATATCCTCACAGGAAAATTTCGTCAAAAGCCTTCTTAAAAAAGTTTTATCCCGTTCACAAGACTTGACAAATTAGGAAAAGTATCTTGTAGCTTAAGCAAACAGCCAATGAACTTTTTTGGAAGTAATTCGAACGTTTTAAGGATCTCCTTGCCCAATGCCCTCACCATGGGATAGAGAAATGGCGACTTTGCCAAGCTATTTATGATGGATTAGAATATCAAACAAAAACCCTATTAGAATCCATGTGCCAAGAAGGATTTTTAAAAAAGAACGAAGACGAAGGATAGTTATTATATGAAGAATTGGCTGATAATACCATCCAATGGGAACTAACTCTGAAAAAATTTAGGACTAATAACCCTAGCTCTTCTAAAGGAGGTGTCCATTCCATTGAGGCTAACATAGCTACTGAAGCTAAACTAGCTGTTGTGATGCGAAGACTAGAGCTCTTGAAACTAAAGAACCTATTTCAGTGAACCAAGTCAACGCAACACCTTCGGCGGGTTGTACTTATTGTCAAGCCATGAACCATGTGTTCGAGGAATGCCCAGTCTTTGTAGCTCATCAAACTTTACCCTAGCATATAAGTGCAGCCTTCACAAGGCCCACTAACAATCCATATTCATCCACCTATAATCCCAGTTGGATAAATCATCCAAATTTCTCATGGGGTCCAAACAACAATGATCAAACAAGGCCCAAATTCTCCAACAATTTTCAACAATCTCCTTATCAACAAAATTATCCCTACCAAAATCCTCCACCTTCTTTCTAAAATTTACATATGGAAACAAGACTCTCCAATATGAAAAGAAAGGTGGACACTCTAGTTAAGAGCCAAGATACGCTAGCTCAAGTCTTGACTAGAATAGAGATGCAACTGAGTCAACAAGAAAAACAAAAGGGAACTCTACCAAGTCAACCATTGCCAAACCCTAGGAATCCTAGGCAAGCCAATGAGGCTCAAGACCTAAACCAGTATAGCTTAGTACATACATTGAGATCAGGGAAACAAGTTGATAATCAAGTATCCATGCCACAGGACCCAGCTCAATTGTCCATTCCATTTAGTTCCACTCCATCTCCACAAAACTCCAAAGAAACTGAAGTTGATAAGTCAGCAAAACAAGTGCACCAACCTATAACTCTATTTCCAAATAGGCTTAGGAGTAATAATAATGCACATATGGAGAAACTGCTCGAGGTGTTTAATCAACTTAGGCTTAATATACCACTTCTTGATGCAATCCAACAGGTCCCTAGTTATGCCAAATTTCTTAATGACATGTGCACCAAGAAAAGAAGGACAAATATGAAATCACCTAGAGGGGGGTGAATAGGTGATAATGCTAATCAATGGACAAATTTAAAATGATATGATGCAACAATCACCCGAAACAAGATTAGAAGCCGAATACCCCGTGAAGGGCTCTGAACTCCTTCCTCGTGATTCCTTTAAATAAGAGTTTGAGGTACGCAATGCAATCTTGTTGTGAGAGTATTGATCGACAATATAATAATGAATGGAAAGCAAGTAAATAACACAAATAAACCAATCGCAAACACAAAGATTTGTTTCGAGGTTCGAGCACCCAGCTCTACGTCCCCGCCTTCACCCAGAAGGATTTTCGAACCACTATAACTTCTACAAAGGATTACAACCACAAGGGAGTACCCAACTCCTCAATCACACTCCTCTAGTTCAGAGGTAGTGGAGCCACAAATACAATAATATCTTGGTGATCAAAAGACCAAAAACTCTCTTTTGAAAAACTTTTTCCCTTACAAAAACCCTAGAGAATAATGTATAGGATTGAAGCTTAAGTTTTGTAAGTGAAAAATAAAATAAAATTGAAGAGAGTTTTAAATCAAAAACTTCAGTGAAAAGAGAGAATTTTGAGCATAAAAACTGAGAGCAAAAACGTCTTTTGAATAGACTCAAACTTTGATTTCTTTTGCAAAGATTGTTGTATTCTTCTCAACCTTAATCATCGCTATTTATACGATAAAGGTAGGGATTAAAAGGTAAAATGTTATTATGAATAATTAGGAAAGATTAGACCAAAATCCAGCCCTCAAATTCGCTTGGAGAAGAAAATCACGTTTTAAAACGTGTTTAAAAAACTAGCCATTTGGGCTAAAATTTAGCTCACGGTCGACCGGCCGGTCGACCGGTTTTCAAAAAAATTGACCGTTGGAAGCCCACGGTCGACCGCCCAGTCGACCCAAACAGAAACTAAGGGGGTTTACAGTCGGCCGAATCTCGGTCGACCGACATGGGGACCGGTCGACCGCCCGGTCGACCGGGTAACGTGCACACATGCACACACCCAAGCGGTCGACCGCCCGGTCGACCGTTCTGACCTGAAACGAAGCCGGTTGACCGTCCGGTCAACCGCAACAGGTCAAAACTGACTATTTTTTAGAATGATTTTGAAAATCTAGTTAATTTTCAAAAATAGTTTTGATGAAGACTTAGTACATTACATAAAACAGAGTTTGCAAACATTAAAATAGGTTTTTTATATAAAGGAAAAATATCTTTTGAAAATTATGTGCAAAATCTTGTGTGTGGGGAATATTGAGCTTCAACACTATACAGTATCCTTTAACAAACTAAAAATATAAAAGAAGTCTCCGAGCCGCGTTATACCAAGGTAGAACCTCCTCTCCTATGAAAACGTCCTCTTGCGTCATTTACCTATCAACATGCTTTTAGCGCCATTATCCTTGCAATATGCTGAAAAACCATCAAAACTAGTACAAACCTGAAACTCATTTTAAAACAACTTATTAGCACCAAATAGCTTCTATGTGTTTTGTTATCATCAAAACTTAAACAAATAGAGAGTGTAACCTTTTGGGCCAACAATCTCCCCCGTTTTGATAATGACAAAACATATAGGCTATAACACAAGATATAAATGAGAGATAAAAACTCCCCCTCAAATAATGCTCTATTACACAAGTATAAAACAATTTATTATGAGAAATTTTTTAAATTTTTGAAAATTTAAAGCAAGCTTTGAAATTTTTTTTTTTTTTTTTTGAAAGCAAGTACCAACACCAAATCATAAACCAATCATAAACCATAAAACACATAAAACACATATTTCTCCCCCTTTTTGTCATACATCAAAAAGGGATATTTTAGCAAGAAAACTTTCTTATTCAACAACACAAACATTTAGTTCACCACATATAAAAGAAAATCTATTATAGTCAAGTGGTTTAGTGAAAATATCGGCAAGTTGAAAATCGAAAGAAACATAATCAATATCAATATCACCTTTCTCGAAATGATCTCTAAGGAAGTGATATCGAATCTCAATGTGCTTGGTCTTACTATGTTGATTTGCATTCTTAGTCATATGAATAGTACTAGTATTATCACAAAATATTTTTATATGGTCATAATGCAAATCATAACCAAGGAGAGTATGTTTCATCCAAAGGACTTGAACACAATAAGCCCTGCCGCAACATACTGCACCTTGGCGGTTGAGAGGGCTACTGAATTTTATTTCTTGGAAGACTACGAAACAAGACAATTACCAAGAAATTGACATATTCCACTAGTATTCTTCCTATCCACTCTACAACCCGCATAGTCGGCATCCGAAAAACTCGTCATTGAGAAATCTCCGATTTTCAGATACCATAGACCCATTCCAATAGTGCCCTTAACATAACGAATAATGCGTTTTACCGCAATTAAATTAGATTCTTTGGGACAAGATTGGAATCTAGCACAAATACACACACTAAACATAATATCCGGCCTACTAGCCGTTAAATATAACAAACTACCAATCATGCTTCTATATAATTTTATTTCAACACACTAACGTTGGTCATCCTTATCAAGCTTGGTGGTGGTGGCTATGGGAGTGTTGTAAATTTTTGAGTCTTCAAGCCCAAATTTCTTGATGAGTTCCTTAGAGCACTTAGCTTGACATATGAAAATCCTGTCATGCATTTGCTTGATTTGGAGTCCAAGAAAATAGTTCAATTCTCCCATCAATGACATCTCAAATTCACGTTGCATACATTTTTCAAACTCCTTGCAAAGTAACTCATTAGTAGAATCAAAGATTATATCATCAACATATATTTGAATTATAAGAATGTCACTACCAACATGTTTAGTAAATAATGTGGTGTCTACTTTGCCTTTAACAAAATCATTTGAAAGAAGAAAACTAGAAAGCCTTTCATACCAAGCTCTTGGAGCTTGTTTTAAACCATATAATGCTTTATCTAGCTTGAAAACAAAATTTGGATGAACATGATCCACAAAACCGAGAGGTTGTTCAATATAAACTTCCTCATCAATAAAACCATTTAAAAATACACTTTTTACATCCATTTAAAAAAGTTTAAAATTTTTATAAGATGCATAAGCTAGTGTGATCCGTATGGCTTCTAGCCGTGCTACGGGTGCAAAGGTCTCCTCAAAGTCGATTCCTTCAACTTGAGTGTAACCTTGGGCCATTAACCTAGCCTTATTCCTAATAATATTTTCTGACTCATCCAATTTGTTCCTAAAAATCCACTTAGTACCAATTATTGGTCTATCATAGGGTATAGGAATAAGGTGCCAAACTTGATTTCGCTCAAATTGATTGATCTCTTCTTGCATAGCTAGCAACCAATATGAGTCACCCTCGGCTTCGAGGATGTTTTTGGGTTCAAAATGAGATATGAAGGCATAATTTTCACACAAATCATGGAGTTTGGAGCGAGTGGCTACACCTTTTGATACATTACCTATGATGAGATCTTAAGGATGATTTGAGGCGTATCTCCAATCTTTAGGAAGTGGTTGTGATTGTTCCACTTCATCCTTTTGAACTTCACCAATGGGTTCTTACTTGTCTTCTTGAATGGGTGAGTCCTTCAAGGATATTTTCTCCATGTCCTCACCTAATGAGTCAATCTCTATAACATTCTCAACAATAGCATTAGATTCTTCAAATTTAACATGCATAAATTCTTCAATGGTATGAGATGATTTATTGAACACTCTATATGTTTTGCTAGTACTAGAATAACCAACAAAGATTGCTTCATAAGCCTTAGCATCAAATTTACCAAAATTATCTTTGGTGTTCAAAACAAAACACTTGCATCTAAAAACTTTAAAGTATGAAAAATTTGGTTTTCTTAAATGATAGATTTCAAAAGAGGTTTTGAAAGTATTTTTACACAAATAAATACGGTTTGATATGTAGTATGCGGTGTTTACGGCCTCGGCCCATAAGTATTGAGGGAGCCCATATTCACTTATCATAGTCCTAGCCATTTCTTGAAGAGTTATATTCTTCCGTTCAACTACTCCATTTTGTTGTGGAGTTCTAGGACATGACATTTCATACTTAATTCCCTTTTCATCAAAATAAGTCATGAAGAGTTAGTTGACAAACTCGCCACCTCTATCACTTCTTATCCGTAAAACCGAAAATCCTTTTTCTTTTTCAACCCTCTTTCGAAAAATCTTAAAATGCGAAAAAGTTTGATCTTTATGCTCCAAAAAGAAAACCCAAGTGAAACGAGAAAAATCATCGACTAAAACAAAAACATATCTATTTCCATTTAAACTTTTAGTTTTAGTTGGTCCAAAAAGATCCATGTGAATCAATTCTAAAGGCCTAGATGACATGATATCTTTGATTGGTTTGAAAGAAGACTTGGTTTGTTTTCCAAGTTGGAACGCACCACAAATGCGATCTTTTTCAAACTTCAAACAAGGAATACCCTTCACCAATTCCTTAGCATTAATTCTAGCAAGGTGATCAAAAGATGTATGTCATAATCTTCTATGTCATAGCCATGAAATCTCATCAAAAGCATTTAAACATTTAGTAGAACAATCCAAATTAAGCATGTCAATAATATAGACATTATTTTCACGAAATCCAGTAAGAATATAATCATTGGTTTTACAATCAAAAATTTTGCAAGAAGATTCATCAAACACAACTTTGAGACCACGATTACATAGTTGACTAACACTAAGCAAGTTATGTTTAAGATCATCAACAAGAACTACATTTTCTATTAGAGGAGATGCACCAATCTTA
The DNA here is from genome assembly GCA_038442645.1 of Agave tequilana. Classification (NCBI taxonomy): domain Eukaryota; kingdom Viridiplantae; phylum Streptophyta; class Magnoliopsida; order Asparagales; family Asparagaceae; genus Agave; species Agave tequilana. Next base: position 51,808 of record JAVJIF010012578.1, on the reverse strand, counting down.
ATGTTACCTATACTGATGATGATGCCCTTGGAGTCATCTCCGAAGGTGACGGTGCCACCTTCATCGTACCTTGATAGGGTTGTGAAATTGTTGATGTCTCATGTCATATGCCTTGAACAACTACTATCAAGGTACCACCGCTCCTTACGTCTTAGAGCCTTGGTGTGTACCTACATCAAATAATTTAAGACTTGATTTTGGTACCCATATTTTCTTGGGTCCTAAAGCGTTAGTGTTTCGAACCCACACAAGATTATTTGTAATATTTATATGATCATAGTAAAATTTAGCTAAATGGCCATTCCGGCCACAATAAGTACATTTATAAATTCTTCCACACTTAAAAGCATAATAAGCATGTGGCTTACGAACATGTGAATTATGAGCATGAGTAGTTTTAGCATGATTGACATGTGATGTGTTGGCATGATGAGCATGTGAAGTTTTGGCATGAGTAGTTTTATCATTTTTAGCATGTGGAGTATGCATAAGCCTCTTTGAAAACATTTCTTCTAATTTAGTAGTGTTAAAAGCACATTCTTTTAAAACATTTTCCAAATCATTGATTTTAGTTTTTAACATGAAAAATTCATTTTCATCAATTTTAGGATATTCAGCTTTACAAGCAACTCTATAGGCATCAAAATCTCTTTGTGTTGAAATAAGATTATAAGATAGTTCATCCTTTTCTTTTGAAGAAATGGCAAGTTGATTTTTAAGCATTTCAATTTCCTTTTTTTAATTTTGAACACTCTAACTTTTTATCATCAAAACTTTATGAAAGTTCAACGAAAGCATGTACTAACATTTCTCTACTTATTTCACTTTCATCATCAAGTGGTTGGGTAGTTACCTTAGGTGTGTTTGCCATGAAACACACATTTGTCGTGTCGACTTCATCTTTGGATTCACCTTCCGAATCCCAAGTGGCTTTGTATACGTTCTTTTCAACCGGCCTCTTTTGCTTCAAGGAGGAGGACATCTTTTTCTTGAAATCTGGACAATCGGCCATGATATTGAAAATCACCTAGAGGGGGGTGAATAGGTGATAATGCTAATCAATGGACAAATTAAAAAATTAAGATGTAACAATCACCACACAAGATTCACAAGATGAATGAAAGCAAGTAAATATAGCAATGATGATGATAAGCAAGTAATAAGTGCAAGAATGTAAACCAATCGCAAACACAAGGATATGTTATCGAGGTTCGAGCACCCAGCTCTACTCCCCGCCTTCCCCAGAAGGATTCTAGCTACTTCCACTATCACAAAGAAATCACAATTATACCGGAGTACCCAACTCCACAATCTCGATTACAAGCAATTTCTGAGTAGTCAAAAGACCACAAACTCTCTCTTTCAAATGTCTCTTCCCTTACAAAAGGTCCTTAGAGAACAATGAGTAGGAATGAAGCTCTTGTTGTAAGTGAAGAAAGAAAATTAAATCAGAGAGTATTTCAAAAACCACTTCAGAAAATGAGAGAGAATTTCAGCACAAAAATCAAGAAACAAATCTCTTTTGAAAGCCTTAAACTTTTGAATTTTTCTTGCAAAAATTGTTGTAACCAATCTCTCCCCAAACACCCCTATTTATAGGAGAGGGCTAGGGTTAAGGGATAATACAAACTTAAGGTTAATTAAGTCATATTAGGTTTGAAATATATCCCTAAATCAAATTTTAAACACAAGAAGACAAAATAAAACAGCTCATTAAAAACTGCCCGTTACTGTTCAACGGATAGTTCGGTCGACTGGCCGGTCGACCGCACGTTCAAAATTATGACCATTGCAGGCCAGCGGTCGACCGCCCGGTCGACCCAATCTATCCGAGAGCAGACTGAGTTACAGTCGGTCGACCACAAAAACGTGCACACTGATACATGTACACCCAGAACTACAGTCGACAGGGCCGGTCGACCGGCCAAACCTGTCATAGGTCCGGTCGACTGTCCGGTCGACTGGTTCAGGTCAAAAACCAGGTTTTGGACAGAAAATCAAAAGGGATTTTGATTTTGACAAAAATACTTTTGAACAGGGATTAGCATAAAACATAAATATATATCTGTAGGCAAAATCTTGTATGCAAAATATTTTTGTATAAATTATAAGAAATTATTTTGGATTAAGTATGTGCGCAAAAACGTGTGTGATAGAGCTTCAAACCTACCCACTATTCTTTAACAAACTATAAAACTAAAAACAAAAGAATTAAAGACTTCTTGAGCAATCTTCAAGTCTTTGAGCCATGCTATCCTTGCTAGAGCCTTCTTCTTCTATGATCCTTCCTTGATGTGCAATATGCCTTCATAGCTTTATGAACCTAGAAGTTGTTGCAATAGCAAGCAATGCCCTCCAAACATGGTACTTATCCTGAAACTTATCTTAAGCAAATTCATTAGTACCAAATAGCTCTTATTTGGTTTGTCATCATCAAAACACAAAACAATTGGAGAGTGTAACCTCTTGGGCCAACAATCTCCCCCTTTTTGATGATGACAAAACAAATAGGCTATAAACAAAAATATAGGGGAGGAGAAAACTCCCCCTCAAATTATGCTATATGAAAAACACAAGAATTTATTGAAAACAACAAAACAAAGAAAAATGCTCTTGATGCTAATTGAAACCAATTGAAATAATACCAATAAAACACAAGAATCCTCAAAACGCATGAAAACAAAACAAGACAACAAAACATATATAAACTCATATAAACTCATATGGAACCAAGACCATATAAATTTATTTTTGTCCATGTAAACTTATTCTCCCCCTTTTTGTCATACATCAAAAAGGGTTATGAAAAACATGTCTATTCAATAACACAAACATTAAGTTCTCCACAAATAAACGAGAATCTAGCAAAATCAAGTGGTTTAGTGAAAATATCGGCTAGTTGTAAATCCGTAGAAACATAATCAATATCTATATCTCCTTTCTCAAAATGATCTCTAAGAAAGTGATATCTAATCTCAATGTGCTTGGTCTTACTATGTTGATTTGCATTCTTAGTCATGTGTATAGTACTAGTATTATCACAAAATATTTTTATATGATCAAAATGCAAATCAAAATCAAGGAGAGTATGTTTCATCCAAAGGACTTGTGCACAACAAGCCCCCGCGGCAACATACTCCGCCTCGGCGGTTGAGAGTGCTACGGAATTTTATTTCCTAGAGGACCATGAAACAAGACAATTACCAAGAAATTGACATGTCCCACTAGTACTCTTTCTATCTACTCTACAACCCGCATAGTCGGCATCCGAATAACTCGTCATTGAGAAATCTCCGGTTTTCGGATACCATAGACCCATCCCAATAGTGCCCTTAATATAACGAATAATGCGTTTTACCGCAATAAGATGGGACTCTTTAGGACACGATTAAAATCTAGCACAAAGACACACACTAAACATGATATCCGGCCTACTTGCCGTTAAATATAAAAGACTTCATATCATGCTTCTATATAATTTAATATCAACATTTTTACCTTGGTCATCTTTATCAAGCTTGGCTGTAGTTGCCATGGGAGTGTTGCAAGTCTTTGAGCCTTCAAGTCCAAACTTCTTTACAAGTTCCTTTGTGTACTTGGCTTGACTTATGAACGTCCCGTTTTGCAATTGCTTGATTTGGAGTCCAAGGAAGAAATTGAGCTCACCCATTGAAGACATTTCAAATTCAAGTTGCATGATCTTTTCAAAATCCTTGCATAAAAGCTCATTAGTAGAACCAAAAATTATATCATCTACATAAATTTGCACAATTAATATATCATTATCAACATGCTTTGTAAATAGAGTTGTGTCTACTTTGCCTTTAACAAAATCATTTGAAATTAGAAAACTAGAAAGCCTTTCATACCAAGCTCTAGGAGCTTGTTTCAATCCATATAAAGCTTTATCAAGTTTAAAAACAAAATCGGGATGAACATGATCAATAAAACCGGGAGGTTGAGAAACATAAACTTCTTCATTAATAAAACCATTCAAAAATGCACTTTTCACATTCATTTGAAAAAGTTTAAAATTTTTGAAAGATGCAAAAGCTAGTGTCATCCGTATGGCTTCAAGCCGTGCTACGGGTGCAAAGGTCTCCTCAAAGTCAATTCCTTCAACTTGAGTGTAACCTTGGGTTACTAACCTAGCTTTATTCCTAATGACATTTTCGGACTCATCCATCTTGTTTCTAAAGATCCACTTAGTACCAATTATTGGTCTATCGTGGGGCTTAGGAACAAGGTGCCAAACTTGGTTGCGCTCAAATTGATTGAGTTCCTCTTGCATGGCAAGCAACCAATATGGGTCCGTCTCGGCTTCGAGAATGCCTTTGGGTTCAAAATGAGAAATGAAAGCAAAGTTACCACATAGGTCATGGAGTTTGGAGCGTGTTGTGACTCCTTTAGATGCGTCACCTAAGATGAGCTCCTTAGGATGATTTGAAGCGTATCTCCAAGCTTTAGGAAGCGGTTGTGAGCTTTCCTCTTTATCCTCTTGAACATCACCAATTGATTCTTGCTTTTCTTCTTGAGCGGGTGAGTCCTTCAAGGATAGTCTCTCCATGTCTTCACCTAATGGTTCAATCTCTACAACATTCTCAACAACCACATTAGATTCTTCAAACTTAACATGCATGGTTTCTTCAATAGTAAGTGAAGATCTATTAAAAACTCTATATGCTTTGCTAGTAGAAGAATATCCAACAAAGATAGCTTCATAAGCCTTAGCATCAAATTTACCCAAATTCTCTTTAGTATTTAAAACAAAACACTTGCATCCAAAAACTTTAAAATATGCAACATTAGGTTTTCTAGAATGATACATTTCAAAAGATGTTTTGGAAGAATTCTTACACACATAAATATGATTTGAAATATAGCATGCGGTGTTTACGGCCTCGGCCCATAAATATTGAGGGAGGTCATATTCACTTATCATTGTCCTAGCCATCTCTTGAAGTGTTCTATTTTTCCTTTCTACAACTCCATTTTGTTGTGGAGTCCTAGGACAAGACATTTCATGCTTGATTCCCTTTTCATCACAATAAGTCATGAAGAGTTGGTTAACAAACTCACCACCTCTATCACTCCTTATTCTCAAAATCGAAAAACCTTTTTCTTTTTCAACCCTTTTTCGAAAGGTTTTGAAATATGAAAATGTTTGATCTTTACTTTGCAAGAAGAAATCCCAAGTGAAACGGGAAAAATCATCAACTAAAACTAATGCAAATCTACTACCATTTAAACTTTTAGTTTGTGTTGGTCCAAAAAGATCCATGTGAATTAGTTCTAAGGGCCTAGTAGTCATGATATCCTTAATTGGTTTGAAGGAAGACTTGGTTTGTTTCCCAAGTTGGCACGCACCACAAATGCAGTCTTTCTCAAACTTCAAGCAAGGTATACCCTTTACTAAATCCTTAGAATTAATTCTAGCAAGATGGTCAAAAGATGCATGTCCTAATCTTCTATGCCAAAGCCAAGAATTTTCATCAAAAGCATTCAAGCATTTAGTAGAACAATCTAAATTAAGCATGTCAATGATATAAACATTATTGTCACGAAAACCGGTAAGAATACAAACATCGGATTTAACATCAAAAATCTTGCAAGAAGAATCATCAAAAACAACTTTAAGTCCACGGTCACAAAGTTGACTAATGCTAAGCAAATTATGTTTTAAACCATCTACTAAAACAACATTCTCTATAATAGGAGATGCACCAATTTGAATGTTACCTATACCGATGATAGTTCCTTTGGAGTCATCCCCGAAGGTGACGGAGCCACCTTCCATGTACCTTGATAGGGTTGTAAAGTTGTTGATATCCCACGTCATATGTCTTGAACAACCACTATCAAGGTACCACCGCTCCCTACGTCTTGGAGCCTTGGTGTGTACCTACATCAAATAATTTAGGACTTGATTTTGGTACCCACATTTTCTTGGATCCTAGGGGGTTAGTTTCATTAACCCAAACAAGATTATTTGATCTATTAACTTGGTCATAGCAAAATTTAGTTAAATGTCCATTCTTACCACAATATGTGCATCTATATACTCTACCATATTTGAAAGCATAATGAGTGTGTGATTTGTGAGCATGAGAGTTGTGAGCATGAAAAGATTTAGCATGTGTAGTGTGAGCATGAGTAGACTTAACATGTGAGGTGTGCTTTTTAGAAATCATGTTCTCAAGTTTCTTTGTATTAAAAGCACAATCATTTAAAACTTTTTCAAAATCATTTATTTTAGATTTAAAAGAAGAAATTTCTTTTTCATCAACAATAGGGGATTTTCCCTTACAAGAAACCTTGTAGGCATTAAACTCATTTTGAAGAGAAATAAGATTAGAAGAAATGTCATCTTTTTCTTTAGAAACCATAGCAAGTTGATTTTTAAGAAAAGCAACTTCTTTTTGTAATTTAAAACATTCAATCTTTTATTGTCATAAGTTTCAGAAAGTTCAACAAAGGCATGTACAAGAACTTCCTTACTTAGTTCATCATCTTTATCATCATGAGATTGAGGGGTTACCTTAGGAGTGTTTGCCATGAAACACATGTTCGCCGTATCCACCTCTTCTTCGGACTCGCTTTCCGAATCCCACGTTGCCTTGTATGTTTTCTTTTCCTCCGGCTTCTTTGGCTTGAAGGAGGAAGTCATCTTCTTCTTAAACTCCGGGCAATCCGCCATGATATGTCCGGGTTTGCGGCAATTGTAGCAAATGATCCTTCTCTCCTCTTTGCCTTCAATTTTCCTCCGGAAGTTGAGCTTGTTCTTCCGGTACAACCTCTTGACATTCCGCACATGTAGAGTTAGCTCCTCATCATCTTCTTCGTCTTCTTCATCATCATCATTGGTGGATGAAGTCTTGAAGGCTATGGATTTCTTCTTTGAAGTAGTGGCCTCTTCTCTTGCCTTCTTCTCCATCTCATGGATCTTTAGGTTCCCAATGAGACTAATGAGGTCCATCTCGTCCTTGTCGTTCAATTCTTTTAAGGTTGTGGCCTTTATCTCCCATGAAGACGGAAGAGCCCGAATCACTTTCCGCACCTTTTGATCGTTGGAGATGTCATCACCTAAGGAAGAAAGACCATTAGTGATTTTAGTAAATCTTGTAATCATACTATCAATAGACTCATCATCAATCATTTTAAATGACTCATATTGGGACCTCAAGAGATCTATCTTAGCTCTCTTGACTTCTGAAGTCCCTTCGTGTGTGACCAATAAGTGTTACCAAATCTCATAGGCGGATTGACAATGAATTACCCGTGTAAGGTCATCCTCATTCAAGGCGGTTAATAGGGAGTTTTGGGCCTTGGAGTTAGCCTCATATTCTCTAAAGTTGAAGTCGGTCCAAGTGCTCTCATCACCATCGGGTGCTACATAGGGTTTGGTCAAGGACTTGGCCACTAAGCTACCCAAAGATTGCAAAAATATAGTCATCCTAACCTTCCAAATAGGGAAATTAAGTCCATCAAATTTAGGAGGGGTTTTAATGTTATCGGCCATGTTTACTAGTGTATGAATGTATGAATGAAAATGTTGATTAGCAAATTTTAAGGATCTCTCTATGGATGTTAAGCCAAAACCTAGAGTCCAAGCTCTGATACCAATTGAAAATCACCTAGAGGGGGGGTGAATAGGTGATAATGCTAATCAATGGACAAATTAAAAAATTAAGATGTAACAATCACCACACAAGATTCACAAGATGAATGAAAGCAAGTAATATAGCAATGATGATGATAAGCAAGTAATAAGTGCAAGAATGTAAACCAATCGCAAACACAAGGATATGTTATCGAGGTTCGAGCACCCAGCTCTACTCCCCGCCTTCCCCAGAAGGATTCTAGCTACTTCCACTATCACAAAGAAATCACAATTACACCGGAGTACCCAACTCCACAATCTCGATTACAAGCAATTTCTGAGTAGTCAAAAGACCACAAACTCTCTCTTTCAAATGTCTCTTCCCTTACAAAAGGTCCTTAGAGAACAATGAGTAGGAATGAAGCTCTTGTTGTAAGTGAAGAAAGAAAATTAAATCAGAGAGTATTTCAAAAACCACTTCAGAAAATGAGAGAGAATTTCAGCACAAAAATCAAGAAACAAATCTCTTTTGAAAGCCTTAAACTTTTGAATTTTTCTTGCAAAAATTGTTGTAACCAATCTCTCCCCAAACACCCCTATTTATAGGAGAGCGCTAGGGTTAAGGGATAATACAAACTTAAGGTTAATTAAGTCATATTAGGTTTGAAATATATCCCTAAATCAAATTTTAAACACAAGAAGACAAAATAAAACAGCTCATTAAAAACTGCCCGTTACTGTTCAACGGATAGTTCGGTCGACTGGCCGGTCGACCGCACGTTCAAAATTATGACCGTTGCAGGCCAGCGGTCGACCGCCCGGTCGACCCAATCTATCCGAGAGCAGACTGAGTTACAGTCAGTCGACCGTGCGGTCGACCGCAAAAACGTGCACACTGATACATGTACACCCAGAACTACAGTCGACTGGGCCGGTCGACCGGCCAAACCTGTCATAGGTCCGGTGGACTGTCCGGTCGACTGGTTCAGGTCAAAAACCAGGTTTTGGACAGAAAATCAAAAGGGATTTTGATTTTGACAAAAATACTTTTGAACAGGGATTAGCATAAAACATAAATATATATCTGTAGGCAAAATCTTGAATGCAAAATATTTTTGTATAAATTATAAGAAATTATTTTGGATTAAGTATGTGCACAAAAACGTGTGTGATAGAGCTTCAAATCTATCCACTATTTTTTAACAAACTATAAAACTAAAAACAAAAGAATTAAAGACTTCTTGAGCAATCTTCAAGTCTTTGAGCCATGCTATCCTTACTAGAGCCTTCTTCTTCTATGATCCTTCCTTGATGTGCAATATGCCTTCATAGCTTTATGAACCTAGAAGTTGTTGCAATAGCAAGCAATGCCCTCCAAACATGGTACTTATCCTGAAACTTATCTTAAGCAAATTCATTAGTACCAAATAGCTCTTATTTGGTTTGTCATCATCAAAACACAAAACAATTGGAGAGTGTAACCTCTTGGGCCAACAGATATGTCCTGGTTTCCGACAGTTGTAGCATATGATCCTTTTTTCCTCCTTTCCTTCCCATCGCTTTCTATAGTTGAGCTTATTCTTGCGGTACATTCTCTTTACATTTCTCACAAGGAGAGATAGCTCTTCATCATCTTCTTCATCTTCTTCATCATCGTAGTTGGTGGAGGAAGACTTGAAAGTTATAGACATTTTCTTTTGAGGTACCGCTTATTCTCTAGCCTTCTTCTCCATCTCATGAGTCTTAAGATTTCTAATAAGACTTATGAGCTCCATCTCGTCTTTGTCATTCAACTCCTTCAAGGTGGTAGCTTTGATTTCCCATGACGAAGGAAGAGCACGAATCACTTTACGCACCTTTTCGTCATTGCTTATATCATCGCCTAGAGAAGAAAGAGCATTTGTAATCTTAGTAAACTTGGTAATCATATCATCAATAGATTCATCTTCTAGCATTCTAAAACTTTCATATTGGGAACGTAAGAGATCTATTTTAGCTCTCTTGACTTGTGACGTTCCCTTATGAGTGACCAATAAGTGTTGCCAAATCTCATAAACAAATTTGAAATGGATAACCCGTGTTAAGTCATCCTCATTCAAAGCTAAAAGTAGGACATTTTGAGCCTTTGAATTAGCATCAAATTCCTTGAAGGTACGTTCGGGCCAAGTGTCCTCCTCACTAGACTACCTAGAGATTGTAAAAAAATGGTCATCCTAACTTTCCATATGGGAAAGTTGAGTCCATCAAATTTGGGAGGGGTCTTAATGTTATCGGCCATCTTTACTAGTGAATGAATGAAGATATGAAAATAGTGATTAGAAATTTTAGGATCTCTCTAAGGATGTGAAGCCAAAAACTAGAGTCCTAACTCTGATACCAGTTGAAATCACCTAGAGGGGGTGAATATGTGATAATGCTAATCAATGCACAAATTTAAAATGATATGATGCAACGATCACTCGAAACAAGATTAGAAGCCGAATACCCCGTGAAGAACTCTGAACTCCTTCCTCGTGATTCCTCTAAATAAGAGTTTGAGATGCGCAATGCAATATTGTTGTAAGAGTATTGATCGACAATATAATAATGAATAGAAAGCAAGTAAATAACACAAATAAGCCAATCGCAAACACAGAGATTAATTTCGAGGTTCGAGCACCCAGCTCTACGTCCCCGCCTTCACCCAGAAGGATTTTCGAACCACTATAACTTCTACAAAGGATTACAACCACAAGGGAGTACCCAACTCCTCAATCACACTCCTCTAGTCCAGAGGTAGTAGAGCCACAAATACAATAATATCTTGGTGATCAAAAGACCACAAACTCTCTTTTAAAAAACTTTTTCTCTTACAAAAACCCTAGAGAATAATGTATAGGATTGAAGCTTAAGTTTTGTAAGTGAAAAATAAAATGAAATTGAAGAGAGTTTTGAATCAAAAACTTCAGAGAAAAGAGAGAATTTTGAGCACAAAAACTGAGAGCAAAAACTTCTTTTGAATAGACTCAAACTTTGATTTCTTTTACAAATATTGTTGTGTTTTTCTCAACCCTAATCATCCCTATTTATAGGATAAAGGTAGGGATTAAAAGGTAAACTGTTATTATGAATAATTAGGAAAGATTAGACCCAAATCCAGCCCTCAAATTCGTTTGGAGAAGAAAATCACGCATTAAAACGTGTTTAAAAAAACTAGCCGTTTGGGCTGAAATTTAGCGCACGGTCGACCGGCCGGTCGACTGGTTTTCAAAAAAAATGACTTTAAAAAAACTAGCCGTTTGGGCTGAAATTTAGCTCACGGTCGACCGGTCGGTCGACTGGTTTTCAAAAAAAATGACCGTTGCAAGCCCACGGTCGACCGCCCAGTCGACTGTCCTAAACAGAAACTAAGGGGGCTTACAGTCAGCCGAATCTCGGTCGACCGACATGGGGACCGGTCGACCAGGTAACGTGCACACATGCACACACCCAAATGGTCAGAAGTGCAGTCAACCGCCCGGTCAACCGTTTTGACTTGAAACAAAGCCGGTCGACCATCCGGTCGACCGCAACAGGTCAAAACTGACTATTTTTCAGAATGATTTTGAAGATCTAATTAATTTTCAAAAATAGTTTTGTTGAAGACTTAGTACACTACATAAAACAGAGTTTGCAAACATTAAAATAGGTTTTTTATATAAAGGAAAAATATCTTTTGAAAATTATGTGCAAAATCTTGTGTGTGGGGAATATTGAGCTTCAACACTATACACTATCTTTTAACAAACTAAAAATATAAAAGAAGTCTCTGAGCCGCGTTATGCCAAGCTAAAACCTCCTCTCCTATGAAAACGTCCTCTTGCGCCTTTTACCTATCAACATGCTTTTAGCGCCATTATCCTTGCAATATGCTAAAAAATCATCAAAACTAGTACAAACCTGAAACTCATTTTAAAACAACTTTTTAGTACCAAATAGCTTCTATGTGTTTTGTTATCATCAAAACTTAAACAAATAGAGAGTGTAACCTTTTGGCCAACAAAATTTGCCTAAGAAGATTTTTCTAGCCACTAACATTAGTGAGCTATTGTCCAACCAGATCCCAGTCAAGTACAAAGACCCTGGTTGTCCCACCATTTCTTGCACAATAGGTCAAGCTGAAATTAGTAGAACACTCCTCGATTTAGGAGCAAGCATTAATTTACTTCCCTTCTTCGTATATCAGCAACTTGGCTTAGGCGAACTCAACCTAACTCAAGTTACAATCCAATTAGCTGATCAATCATTTAAAATTCCAAAGTGAGAGATCAACGATGTCCTTATACGTGTAGGAGAATTCATTAACCCAGTCAATTTCATTGTTTTAGAGACACTACCTGTGTCTAATCTTAGGTCCCAAACTCACTTCATCTTAGGACATCCGTTCCTAGCAATTGTTAATGTAATCATAAATTGTAGAAACGGATCATGAGATTGACTTTTGGAGACAAACCAAGGAAGTCAATGTTTTCAACTTAGGTAAACACCCTTTATGACATAAATAACCAACCCTTTGAGGTTAACCTCATTGAAAATATGACTAGTGAGCACAAAGAGGAGATCACACTAAAATCAAAAGATGATGAAGAGTTAGAATCTAGTGATCTCAACCTTGATGAGATTGAGTGGGCAGCAAGTCCAAGTTCTGTAGAGATGGAGAATTTAAGCTTAACTTCTCCACCCATCGAGCCACCTCCTTCCCTAGAGTTAAAGACCTTGCCTAAGCATCTTAAGTACGCCTACCTTGGTGAACAAGAGACATTACCAGTCATTGTTGCCTCCAATTTGACTAATAGGTAAGAGGAAGACCTATTGGCAACCCTTAGGAGACATAGGGAGGCCATTGGTTGGACTATGGCCGATATCAAGGGAAGCCCTAAAATAGTCCAGCATAGAATCATCTAAATGAAGGGGTTAAACCGAAGAGGGGCCCACAGCATAGGCTAAACCCGCTCATGCAAGAGGTTGTACAAGGCGAAATAATGAAACTGTTGGGTAATAGGATCATTTATCCCATTTTCGATAGCCAATGGGTCAGCCCAGTGCACGTGGTCCCTAAAATGTCCAATTTTACTATGGTGAAAAACAACAAGAGTTAGTGCAAACACGACTACCTACCAAGGTTCGAGTATGCATAGACTATCGCAAGTTGAATGCCACTACTAGAAAAGACCATTTCCCCTCCCATTTATCAACCAAATACTGGAACGATTAGCGGGCCATGAGTATTATTGTTTCTTGGATTATTACTCAGGGTATAACCAAATACCAATAGCCCCGAAGGACCAAGAAAAGACAACGTTCACATGTCCATTTGGGACATTTGCCTATCGCCGAATGCCTTTCGGCCTATACAATGCCCCCGCCACATTCCAACGTTGCATGTTAAGCCTTTTCTTTGATATGGTCGAGCGCTTCTTGGGGATCTTCATGGACGATTTCTCCGTCTATGGAAATTTGTTTGACCAATGTCTACATCACTTAGAGCTAGTGCTAAAAAGGTGCACCGAAAAGAACTTGATCCTAAATTGGGAAAAGTGCCACTTTATGGTGTAGCACGGGATTGTCCTAGGACATGAGATATCTAGGAAAGGTATCAAAGTGGATAAGGCTAAGGTGGAGATCATAGCGAAACTCCCAATTCCACGATGCGTGAAAGATATTCGTTCTTTCTTAGGACACGCCGGGTTTTACCGTTGGTTCATTAGGGATTTTAGCAAAATTACTAGACCGCTTACAAACCTTTTACCCAAAAACGTGCCCTTCATCTTTGATGACAAGTGTAGTAGCGCATGGGAAAAGCTAAAATTGGAACTTATCTCTGCACCTATCATCTCACCTCCAGACTGGTCCAAACCCTTTGAGATCATGTGTGATGCCTCCGATTTTGCTATAGGCACTGTTTTAGAACAACACAAAGATAACAAGCAACACGTGATCTATTATTCAAGTAGGACACTCAATGATGCCCAAGTGAACTATACTACAACTGAGAAAGAATTCTTGGCAGTAGTGTTCGCATTGGAGAAATTTCACCCATACCTACTTGGGACCAAAACCACGATATTTACCAACCATTCTGCACTTCGATACCTAATGCTCAAAAAGGATGTGAAGGCCCGATTCATTCATTGGATCCTCCTCCTTCAAGAATTCGATCTCGAAATTTAAGAAAAAAGGGTGTCAAAAATGTTATCGCAGACCATCTCTCTCTATGCCAAACGCACCTTCTGACGAACTGCCGATCAACAATAATTTTCCCGACGAACAACTTTTAGCTATCTCTACGGAATCATGGTTTGCTGACATAGTTAATTACTTAGTAACAAACCAAATACCATCTATTTGGTCAAAACAGGATAGATACCAGTTTTTGTCTCAAGTCTGATATTTCATGTGGGAGGACCCTTACCTCTTCAAATATTGTAGAGACTAAATAATTAGGAGATGTATTCCCAAAGAGGAAACTAGAAGCGTGCTAGCCTTTGTCACGAATTTGCTTGTGGTGGATGTTGGCCCGGAGGCCTTCCTCTCTAATTTTGATGATGATTAACTCATGTAGTTATGTTTACTAATAATCTTGTGATTTTAGTTTCAGATCATGTAACAAGATATTAGTTGGTGATTGCTTCAAAAAGAAGAATTTGGAAGCTTTCACTTGGTGATTCCAGGGCCCGAGCATCAAGATCATTCATAGCCATGCTCGTTGGATCACGGAGTTTGGATCGGGTCGACTTGAAGATGAAGATCGTCAAGAAGACTTAGGTATCCATAGTTTAGTGTGTTTTAGATCCATGTGTAAAGATAAGAATAGTTGATATGCTCAAGTGCACAACACACACAAGTTTTATGTTTTGGATTTGGTTTTCATGAATAGATTGATCAAAACAAGTTTACTTTGTTTTTATGTATATTAGATGTGCTCTATATACATACATGCTTACATGACTTATACAAACTTAGTTTGACATACCTATTCATGTAGTTCTATGTTTTGGTATTTTTAACAAAACATATTTTTGGATTTAAAGACAAAAACTATGATATATATGTTTCATGTATATTGGACTTATGTCCATAAGCAACATGCTTCAATGTGTTTAAATATCATGTTTTTGTATTTCAATGAGTTTTAGAAAAAATCAGATTTCCTATTGAAAAATCCAAGTTTGATAAAATACAAGTTTTGATTTTTGGTAAAATGTTAAAACACAAAAATGGTTTCATATGCTTTATATTTGAGTTGAAATTTTTATCACATGTTTATATATCAATGCAAAATGTTAAAACTATTTTTGAGGATTTTTAGAAGTTTTTATAAGATTTTTAGAAATAATTTTAACCCCAGTTTCTGACCCAGAATTGGCTGACAGGACAGGTCAGTCGACCGCTCGGTCGACCGCACCAAGGGCCGGTCGACCGTACGGTCGACCGACGTGCACAGAGCTGTGCACGTCTGGCAGCACAGTGGGCCGGTCGACCGGGCGGTCGACCGGACCAGAGAGCTCTGCTCTCTATATTTGGGCGGTCGACCGGATTGCTCCAACGGTCATATTTTTGACCGTTGGCGGTCGACCGGCCGGTCGACCGCCAGCCTGTCAGGCTGACAGATCAGCCTAACGGCTAGTTTTCTGTTTGGGCTATAAATACCCCATTTTTTTTTTTTTTGTTTTTGCCAAAATTTTCTGAGCTAATTTTTCCCTACTCTCTGGTTTTAAAAAGAAGTTTTCAAAAGAGTTTAAAGAGCAAAAAGATTCATCCTATTTGTTTTAAGTGTTTTGTTTATTTCAAAGAAATTAGGGTTTTGGGAATTAGTTTTTGGTCTAAACTTCTATATCTATTTTGGTGTTTTCCCAAGAGAATTTCTTTGATCAAAACACTTGTTTTTTCACACTTGAGCTATATCCTCTATCCTAATCTATTAGGATCTTTGTTTTGTGAAAAAGAGATTGTTTGAGGTTGATTGAGCCTCCAAGTTGTAAACCCTCCTTTACTTGTTGTATCCCTCTGTGGTAGATGTTGATCGAAGTAGTGTTTGCTCCCTCTATTATAAGGTGGAGATTGGTTGTAACCCTCTTCGGTAGAGACGTTGGTTGTTGTTTGGCTATGGGCCTACCCCTCGGTTGTGAGATGGTGTTTGAGAGAGGAGTTAGGTACTCCCTTGTTGTAAAAATCCTCCTCGGTGGAGGTTCCCTCGGTGGGAGTCCTCGGTGGACAAGATAGTGGATTAGAAATCCTTCTCGGTGAAGGCGGGGAGGTAGAGCTAGGGGCTCGAACCTCGAAATATATCTTTGTGTTTGCGTTTGATCCATTGTCTCTCTAACCCTCTCTCTTTATTTGTGTTGTGCATAGCATTATTCATATTGCCATATCATTCATACTTGCTTGCATTTGTGCCTTGCATTAATTCACATTGCTATTTCATTTTTATGCTTGGCTTGTTTGTGTGTGCCTCACTTATACTTAACCACAAGAGCTTCATATAGCACCTCAACCCATATCTAGGGGAATCAAGAGGAGTTAGTCCAGAGCCCTTCACGGGAAATTCGGCTACACTTGTTGGTTGTATTAAGTGTGATTGCAAAATTATTTTAGCTTCCGCATTTAGTTTCTAGATTAGCATTATCACCTATTCACCCCCTCTAGGTGATTTACAATTGGTATCAGAGCCTACGCTCCTGATACTTAGGCTTAACATCCTAAGAGTGAGATACTTGTTTGCTAATCTATCATTTGCATTTGCTTGTTTGCACACATATAGCTTGGACCCATGGACTTCATGACCCCACCTATGTTTGACCGTTCCAACATCATTGTTTGGAAGACGAGGATGTCCGTTTATTTACTAACCCTAAGATATAAGGTTCACCTTGCCATTACCAAGGAATCCTTCCTTAGTGATAGCAAGCATATAGGGGCCAATGCACAAGCCCTTGAGGCCATTAGAAGCACGCTACCTAAAGATTATCTTATGCATGTTTCTAATCTTGATTCCGCCTTTGCAGTGTGGAACAAGTTGACAACAACCACCACCTCCGAGCTTCAAATGCCAATCCAACAAGAGGAGGAATCTAGTGGAGAATCCGAGCCACAACAATGCTATATGATCCAAGGGAATGACTCCCTTGAGGTACAATCGAAAACTCAACTAGATAGTTTTGATTCTAGTTCTTCATGTGATGAATTTGTTGATGCCCATGCTTTGAATGAAGAATTATCTATTGTGTGTGAAAAATTATTTGAAAAATATAAGATTTTGAAAAAGAAAAGTCTAAGAATTGAAAAAGAAAATAAAAGTTTGCATTCTAGACTTGACAAGGTTTTGCAAGAGAAGGTTGAGGTCTATAATGAAAGGGATTCATTGAGATATCAACTAGACCTTGCACTAAAAGAAAATAATTTTTTGAAAAATAAAAATGATCGTGGAAATATTTTGAAGAGAAATGAAAACTTGTCTTCAAAAATTAATTTTGTTTTAAAAGAGAATGTTGCTTTGAAAAATAAAATAATTTCTATTTCAAATGATTTAGATGTTTGTTTAAAGAAAAATGAGTTTTTAAAAAATAAGATTGATTCCCATGTTTGCCATGCTAGGGTAGTTTCACCTAGATCACCCCTTACATACTCCACTTCTTCTTTGATTAAAAATGATATAAATGTTTTGAAGAAGAGTGTTGATTGTTTGGGCTCCACTTTGAGCCAATGTGTTGTGGGCCATACACGTTTGGAATCTTTGTTTCGAAAGAAACAAGTTCCATCTATTCATGCACACCCATCACGGCATACACATGCTCCTCACGAACACACCCATCACATGTATGCTCATGTGTACACATGTACACATTGTGGACATAAGCGCCACCTTGCTAAATTTTGTTATGATCATATGCATGTTTCTAATTTAGCAAATAAATTTGTTTGGGTTAGAGAAGGTACTAACCCCCATGGACCCAAAAAGTTATGGGTACCAAAGACCACCCCTCTTGTTTATGATGTAGGTGTGGGCTCTCACAGACGTGAGAGTAGCGGTACCTTGGAGTGGATGTGTTCCGAGCTTCATGGAAATCATTTGGATGCATCACTTTCAAGGGAAGTTTGGTGAGAGGACCACCTTGTTTTGGAGACATGGAGAGTTGCCTCATAGGTTTTGATAACGGTCTCTTACTTCTTATTTATGTTTGCATGCTTTTCATGTTTATTATATATAGCATGTTTTGATGTTTATATGATCATTATGAAAATGCCATGATTATTAGACTCTTGACATGCATGTATAGCCCTTTTGAGACACCCATGTTTAATATGGACCATTATTTTTGTGTTCTCACCATTTGTTTAGCAATCATGTTTATCATAGGTTTAATAACATGTGGATTTTCTTAATAATCATGTTTATGTTTATCATGATGATTCATATCTTGTTTTATGCTTCATGCTTTGAATATATGTTTAAATGTTAGTTTTCATTAAGACTAGGTATATATTTGTGCATATAGTGGGCCACAAATAAATCTATATATGTTTGTACTTGAATGCTTATTTGAACCCATTAGTGTAGGCTGTCTAAAAATCACCAAGACAAGCCACCAAAACGCAGAGATCCAAGATCCAGACACAAGGCTAAATGTGACAATCAAGACGCGAGAGTCCAAACCCGCGTCTCAGCATTAAGGCACGTAGGCCCGACACCCGCATCTCAGCCTCAAGACGCGAGGGTCCGAACCCGCGTCTCAGAACCAAGGCGCGTAGGCTCAAAACCCGCGTCTCAACCTCAAGACGCGAGGGTCCAAACCCGCGTCTCAACCTCAAGACGCGAGGGTCCAAACCCGCGTCTCAACCTCAAGGCGCTAGGGTCCAGACCCGCGTCTCGGTTACAACCACCCCGATTATGGCGCCATTCACCGCCCATGTAGCGGGGAAGTTGGCTCTCATCGTGGAGTATTTTTAGGGGACACGTTCACCCCCTACAGCCTATATAAATAGCCCAGTTGCTAAGGAGGGGGAGAGCATCAGAAGAAATCGAAGGGCATCAACAGACATAAAGAGACCGAGAGATATCAACAGGCGCGACACATACAGAGAGAGAGAGAGCTCGACTCTTCAAGCTAACTTGCTGCGTACAAGTTGCTCTTCGCCTACTTTCTCTTTTAGAGTTTTGGTAGACGGGGCTGAGTTACTCCTTCTACCTGCCAAGGAGAAGATCCCTTGACGGTCCAGACGGTCATCTGGTCAACGGAGAATAAGATTCACTCTCCACCGCCACACGAAGAACCCAGCACTAAACAAAGGGGGGATTCAAGCTTCAACATCCTCCCTCCCTTGTAACCGGAAGATTAGTCTGTTGTAATTTTTAATCTGATTCAAGGAAATTTTACACCTCCTTTTCCGTGTCCAACAAGAGATGGCGACTCCGCTGGGGACTACGTTTGTCACTGACGAACAAGCCGTGGCGCAGGATGACCTCCTCCGTAGGGGAAAAATGGTCGAGACACTTGTTGTGGAGTTCGACCAGGCGAAATTCGAAGAGTTTCTCTCTTCTGGCTCCAAGAGTTCAAAGACTCGCGTCTGTCGCAGGGTCTCGGCGGGGAATAACTCCGAAGCTCGATCTGAGGCTCTCTTGGGCGCCACTGCTACGGTCCCTTGTGCACAGAAGACCCGCGTCAACGCCTCTCAGAAGGCCAGCGTGGTCTCACGCGCGACTGCTGCTGCGACCAACTGCGTCGCACAAAAGACCCGCGTCAGTGTCCCTCAGAGGACCGGCGTGGTTAAAACCCCTGATGTTCAGCATCAGGATGTTGTCGGTTTCTCTCCTCCTCCGCGACGCAACCGAAATGCTGAACGTCGACAGAGGAGACGCGCGCGTCAGCTTCAAGCTGGAACCATTGGTTGTCCGACTGAGGCTAAACGCGACATGCAATCTGGCGCTTTGCCCGCGGCACGTCCAGTACGTGAAATCCGCGTTTGGCGGCCCAAGTGCGTAACTCCTCAAGTTGAGTCCTCTGAAGACCAGCTTACCAAACGCCAAAGCGAAGCTTCTACGTCTCGTCAAACGCAAGAAACACGCGCTCACAGGCATGGGGCCCAGCAGCCCACTCTCTCTCACCCGTCTCTGCCCGGACGCACCAGGCATCAACGCAAGACTCGCGTCTCATCTCAACAGAGACGCCAGGCGCGCATCAGACAGCCGCGACGCGAGAGCTGCGTCCCTGAAGTCTGCGTCCATTCTGCACAGCACATGGATGCCTCCCGTCTTCGACGTTGTGAGGCTAGTCTCTTTGATCCCTCTTCCATGGATTTGAGGGATTATTTAACAAAGAAAAGAAGTGCCCACCAGGTCACTTCATCTTGCTGCTGCCAACGGCTCATCTCCATGCTCTCGGAGTGCTGTTGCGGGTCGAGTGTGCACCAGCAGTCTTTAGTTAGACAGCTGACCTCGATCCCCCCGTCAGCCAAAAGAAGGCGCTCCCATAGAAGGAGAATCTTCTCTGACGTTGAATACCCAGAGCTTACTGCGAACATGACAAGCAGAAGTAAGGGAAAAGGACTTGCAGTCAGCTCAGATGAGTCTGACTCTGAACCGGAAGGGGTGTATCAACACACTCGTACCCGGACTGGGGCCATTCCCCCGGTTGACTATAATGCCTTAGCCCATGGCATTAAAGTGAACGATTCCCACTCCGCCGTAGTGGAATCAGGGGCTTCAAACTCCTCCGTTGAGAAGGAGACCTCTGCCTACATGACAGGCACTCCTGATGAGACAGCTAGACGTCTGGAGCAGATCCAAAAGAGACAAATGGAGATGATTGTGTCTCAACAGGAATCTATCGATGCTATCAAGCTGGCGCTTGCACAGCTGCTCAAAGACAGGAGGAGATCTCCTCCTAGGAGGTCGAGGGACAGAGAGAGAAAGGGAGGAAGCTCATCTTCTGAGCCTTCTGAAGAGAAGCCTCGATCTACTTCTGGCTCGTCCAAACCCTCGTCAAAGGGCGACCGAGACCCAGGGAAGGCTCATGCTAAAAGGATGAGTCAATTGGAGGAACGCCTTAATGCCCTTGCCAGTCGCAAAGACCTCCAAGAAGCTGGAGTGGTCCGGCCCTATCCAGCTGAGTGGGATTTAGTCCCGTACCCTCCTAAGTTCAAGGCTCCAACCCTCCAAGCCTTTTATGGGAAGGGGTCCCCTAATCAGCACATCTACTACTTCAAATCCCAAACCGGAAATGTAGTAGATAATGACGCCATCCTGGCGCGACTGTTCATCGGCACCCTGAAAGGGTTGGCCTTTGAGTGGTTCATGAAACTCCCGGAAGGTTCTATCAAGAACTGGGGCGACTTGGAGAAGCTGTTCTTAACACGCTTCTTCGAAGATGACTCCGAGGTCACAATGCCCACCCTGTTAGCTACGAGACAGCGAAAGGGAGAGTCCGTCAAATCTTTCGTGGAAAGATTTCGGAACGTGGCACTCCGGTGTCCAAGCGGTATGACCCAGGCCACCCTGGTGGAAACATGCCGCCACAACCTCCAAACCTCACTCCTTGCTCAAATAGGAGTTGCTGAAAGCCGCACCTGGAAACAATTAGTTCAACAAGGTGAACAGGCTGAGGAGATTGTTGCCCGCGTCAGGGCAGAAGAAGGCAAGCCGCGGCCGGAGAGGTCAACTAAGCGAGTGCCAGACACCTCCCTCCAGACAAAGCGGAAGGATAATTTGGCGACGGAGACCAAATCTCCCACCAAACCTCAACCAGCCAAGGCGAGTGGCTCTTCAAGCCAACCCCGTGCCAACAAGCAGTATTCCTTCAAGGAGGAACATGTCGATTCGCTCTTCAAGCTACTCAACAAGAGCAACCGACTGAAGCTCCCTGAGGCCAGGCGCCCTCAGGAAGTCGGCAAGACTGACAACCCCAACTACTGCTTGTACCACAGGATGTTGGGACACCCTACCAGAAGCTGTTACATCTTCAAGGACATCCTTCAGGCTCTGATTGACGCGGAGGTGTTGAAACTCCGACCAGAACAGAAGGAGGTGACAGCCAACATGATGTCGGTTCTCCAGTTTGGAAAATAACCTCCAGCACCTGCAGGGGTGGTCCCAATCCCAAGAGGAGAACTAAGAGTGGTCAACACAGACCCTCACCAGCAGCAGGAGAAGGGCTTGGTACCCGTCCCTACGCCTCAAGGGGAAATCATGTGGGTCCACCCTGACCTAGTGGACAGCCAGCAGTGGACTACTGTAACCAACAGGAAGTCCAAAGGCAAGGCAAAAGCTTCGTCCTGCCATGTGGTATGTGCTTCCTCCCGAGAAGTAGAGGATGATGTTACCTCACTGACTGATTCAGAAAGGAAACAATAGTCTTGGCCGCAGAGCCCAACCAACCAATGACGGGGACTCGTTCAGGACATCCCTACTTGAAGCAGTACGGCGAAGTGGCGGCAAACCCTCCACAACCGGCTACAGAGCCAACTAGGCCCTCCACGAAGCCACCAGTGGAGAAACAAAAAGAGACTCGATTCTCTCGAGCTCTTCAAAAGGGTATAGCAGAAGGATCCACAACGCCTTATCGCTTTGATGTCTTGGCTCAATTGGCCAACATCCCGGCGCGGATCACCCTGTATGAGCTTCTAAGACTATCAAAGTCGACTAGGGAGGCTCTACAAGAAGCTCTGGCAAATGCTGAGGTCTTTATAACCCATGTGCCAAAGAAGGAAGATGTAGAGAATTGTCTCCACACCTCCCGAATGCTCCCTGCATTACCTTCACGGCAGATGATATGCAGGTTAAAGGGAAGCATGATCGACCCCTGTACTTCACAGGTTATATCGGATCATCTGAGGTGAACCGCATTCAGGTAGATCCAGGGTCCTTATTGAGCATCATGCCCCGCGAGTCATGCAACACCTCGGCATCCCTACCCACCGTCTGAGCCCTACACAGACGACCATCTACGGGTTCAATGCCAACGGCACCCGTCCGATGGGGAAGATCAAGCTCAAGTGCCAGATTGGGAGCCTCAAGTCGGAGGTGACGTGCTACGTCATCGATGCCGACACTTCCTACAATCTGCTGCTGGGACGACCATGGATCCACCGCAACTCCATCGTTCCCTCCACTCTTCACCAAGTCATGAAATACATTGACGCGAGTGGGAAGGTGCAAACGTTGGATGCCGAAAGGTATCCATTTAAGGGGGTCAAAATTATTTCACGGACTCCCTCCTATATCAGGATCCGGTGGATGAAACCCCGCAACTGGAGGTGCCAGACTCTGGTAATGAGGCTGACACTGAGCCCGAGCAAGAAGAGTGCCTGTGGAAGTTGGAACCACTTGTAAAGAGCACTAATAAGCTCGATGTTGATAATACCACCGACGATGCAGGCGGTTGGTATATTAATGAGAATTTAGACTTTGAGTATTTTTCTGCGTGTGCATCCGATTCAATACCGTCGGATACTAGTACCGATGTAGACGATGACATCTGGTCGGCAATGGATGCTTTGACATCATTGCATGTACCAGTAAAATCATCTTTCGGGACATACCAGGATAATGGTGATGCGCAGGAATCTATATTCATGGTTCCGACAAGACGAAAAGGCCAAAAACCAATCCTTTTTGGGCGAATGACGACTGAACCAACGCCCCGCGAAGAATCAGAAAGTGAGGAGGAATCCCCTCAGCTCAGTCATTATGAACCAAAAGCGCTCAAAATGATGAAGTGCATGGGGTATGATCTAACCAACAGACCCGGGTTGAACTTCGACAAAGGAAGGAGAACGCTACTTCGATCCTTTGTGCCGAAAGGGAAGGCCCCCGATTATTATCATCGGACGCGCCGGGGTTGGGCTATGTATCAACTCCGGTCCCATCAGCCTCCGATTCTCAAGAATCGTCGAGCAACGATTACTCTTCAGACACATCATCTTGGGAGTCAGATGTCAGTGTCGGCAACATCTTCAAGGAACTTTCAGTGAACATGGTTTCGACAAGCCACCTGGAAGATGAAAATGAAGAAATGATCCAATCTGATACAGATCCTTGGATCAAACATTTAAATGCTCTTTGGGATACCCGCTTTGAACAGCGTGAGCCACCCACAGAAGACAAGGTTGTTCAGATCAACCTAGGAGATGAGGCTAACCCTAAGCCCATCTTCATAAGTGACGGCCTGTCACCTTCAGAGAAGAAGGATCTAATATCTCTTGTACAAGAGTATATAGACGTCTTCGCCTGGAATTACGAGGATATGCCAGGACTTGATCCTCAAGTGGCCATGCACCGCCTCAACATCAATCCGGACGTAAAGCCTGTCAAACAACAACAGCGACGGTTTCGCCCAGAAATAATGGAGGCAATTCAATCAGAAGTCAGAAAACTTATTGATTCTGGCTTCATCAGGGAGAACAACATCCCGACTGGGTAGCCAACATCGTCCCCGTCGCCAAGAAGAACGGGAAGATCCGGATCTGCATCGACTTCCGCGATCTAAACGAGGCCTGCCCCAAAGACGAATTCCCATTGCCAATCACAGATGTTATGATTGACAATACTTGTGGATTCGAACGAATGTCCTTCATGGACGGATTCTCAGGATACAATCAAATTAAAATGTATCCTGATGATGAAAAGCATACCTCCTTCAGGACTCCTCTAGGGGTATATTGCTATACTGTCATGCCTTTTGGACTGAAGAATGCGGGGGCAACCTACCAAAGGGCCATGAATGCCATTTTCCATCAGCAAATGCGCAAACGGTGGAATGTTATGTCGATGACATTGCGGTGAAAAGTCGCATTAAAGGAGATCACATAGCTGATCTGAAGGTAGTCTTCGACATCATGCGGGCTCATCAATTGAAGATGAACCCCACCAAGTCCTTCCTGGGGGTAGCCAGTGGCAAATTCCTAGGATTTGTTGTGACTTCCACAGGAATCCATTTGGATCCGGAGAAAGTCCGCGCTATCCAAGAGATGCAACCCCGAGAAACCTCAAGGAACTCAGGGGTTTACAGGGTCGATTGGCGTACATCCGCAGGTTCATCTCAAACCTCTCCGGAAGATGCCAGCCCTTCACTAAGTTGATGAAGAAGGGTGTCTCGTTCATTTGGGACGATGCTTGCCAACAAGCGTTTGAGGAAATCAAACAATACCTCACCCAACCACCAGTCCTTGCAGCCCCGGTGTCCGAAAAGCCTTTCCTGGTGTACGTCTGGGCAATGGACCATTCTTTGGGAGCTCTACTAGCTCAGAATGATGAAGAAGGACGAGAACAAGCAATCTACTATCTGAGTAGAACAATGATCGGAGCCGAACATCGGTACAACCCGATCGAGAAGGAATGTTTGGCACTAGTGTTCGCCATTCAGAAAATGCGACACTATCTGGTAGGCCAGGCTATAAATGTCATATCAAAGTCAACCCCCTGAGGTTACTTATGACAAAGCCTTCTTCACTAAATGGCCGGCTGGCAAAATGGGCCATGTTGCTATCCCAGTATGATATGCACTTTCTGCCGCAGAAAGCCATTAAGGGACAAGCGGTGGCAGACTTCCTAGCTGAACACCCAGATCCGAGGGCAGCCAAAGTCTATGAGGATCTCCCAGACGAAGTGGCCGAAGTCTACCTGACTCAGACATCGTTCGAAAGTCAAGTGTGGCAACTTTTCTTCGACGGTGCATCAAGGACAAGCCCCAAGGGACACGTAGTGGCGGGGGTAGGAGTAGTACTTGTCTCCCCACAAAATTATGTGATCCCCCGAGCTGTCTCGCTAACGGAGCCTTGTTCCAACAATGTGGCGGAGTACAATGCTCTATTGATCGGGATGCAGCTCGCCGATGAGATTGGCGTTAAAATCTCGAGGCATACGGTGACTCTAAACTCATCGTCAGCCAAATTCGCGGGGAGTACGAAGTCAGACATGAAGACTTAGTACCCTATTACAACGCAACTATCCGCATGGCCGAGGGTTTGCTAACTTCTACATCGACCATGTACCGCGCAGGCAAAATGCGCACGCCGATGCACTCGCATCCCTTGCAGCCTCCCTAGCTCTTCCAGCTGGAGCAATGGAGAAAATATTCGTCTACAGCCACGACTTGTATTGCCCGAAAAATACTCTCGAGGACTATCAGGAGTCAAAGGGAGATTGTCGAGGCAAAGAAGTGCTGGAATTATCGGCCGGTCCAGAGCTTAAAGACTGGCGATTCCCCTACATCGACTATGTCTTGTACGGCATCCTGCCTGAGGACGCCAAAGAGGCGGCTGTCATTCGAAGGAAAGCCCCTAAGTTTTACTATAATGCGATTACACGAACAATGTATCGTCGGTCGCATGACGGGATCTTACTCCGGTGCCTCTCACCAAAAGAGGCCCAGGAGGTATTGAAAGAGGCCCACGACGGTACGTGCGGAGCCCATCAACCTGGCCCAAAACTGGCACATCGACTCCAAAGGTTGGGTTACTCTTGGCCCAAGATGGTTGCCGACGCCGTCGCCTATGCCAAAAGATGTCACGCTTGCCAAATACATGGAGATTTTATCCATCAAGCACCAGGGTACCTCCACTCTACGACCTCTACATGGCCATTTGAAATGTGGGGGATGGATGTGGTTGGTCCTATCAGCCCACCATCCTCAAAGGGACATCGGTTCATTCTAGCAATAACTGATTACTTTTCCAAATGGGCCGAAGCCATTCCTTTGAAGGAGGTGAAGTCGTCCAACGTGATCAAGTTCGTAAAACATCACGTTATTTACCGTTTCGGTGTACCTCGGCTGATTGTCCATGACAATGGACCCCAATTCATCAGCCAGGCATTCCAGAGATTCTGCGCTAAGTTCAGAATCCAGAGTGTGTCCTCAACGGCATACTATCCTGCCGCTAATGGCCTCGCAGAAGCTTTCAACAAGACCATTGGCAAGCTTCTCAAAAAGTTCGTCTCGAAGAGTCAACGACGACTGGGACGACAAGCTAGGCGAATGCTTATGGGCCTATCGCACAACAGTGCGAACCCCGACAAAGGCCACGCCGTTTTCCTTGGTATACGGATGTGAAGCCGTGCTTCCCCTGGAAATTCAAATTCCATCTCTACGCGTCGCCTTGACAGCAGAGATGACGACAGAGGAGAAGCATCGACAGCGACTCCAGGAACTGGAGGCCTTAGACGACAAGCGTCTGCAAGCCCAACAGCAAATCGAGCTCTACCAAGCTCGAATCACCAGAGCCTTCAACAAGAAAGTTAAAGTACGAACTTTCAAGAAAGGCGATCTTGTCTTAGCCGTCAGAAGACCCATGGTGATGACGCACAAGACAAAAGGAAAATTCCAACCCAAATGGGAAGGACCATTTGTGGTAGAGTCAGTCTACTCGAATGGATCATATCGCCTCATAACCTCGAATGGCGATACACTTATGATACCAATCAATGGCAGATTCCTGAAGAAGTACTATCCTTAGATGGTATTCTTCCGCTGATCAAGTTAATAGTACACCTCTGATCAAAGGAAGAAGAATTTCTTCATTAACATCCGACGCCTCCAACGGCTAAGGATAGAGGAAAATGTTGGCTTTTAAGCCCAACATAAGTCTTCGACAACTCATCATGCTGAGGGAAATAGCATGGCTAGCCCAACTCAAACTGTAGTTGGTAAAGGCACCTCAAATCCGTTGATAGCTGGGGGTTTGCTAAAAATCCTAAGTGGACTTGATTCCACTCTTTCCTCCAAAATCCCTTACCAATTCTCA
The DNA here is from genome assembly GCA_038442645.1 of Agave tequilana. Taxonomy (NCBI): domain Eukaryota; kingdom Viridiplantae; phylum Streptophyta; class Magnoliopsida; order Asparagales; family Asparagaceae; genus Agave; species Agave tequilana. Next base: position 24,456 of record JAVJIF010012578.1, on the reverse strand, counting down.
TCCACAGAATGGTAGGACCACAAAAAACAATCGTTGCCAAGTTAACACCATACCTCTGGTAATGAGATACCCCTTGTAGAGTACAAATTTTGCTTGTCAACTCTACATTTTGCCAAGTTAACACTACACCTCTGGCACTTCAAATCTCACTTGTCAATTCTCATCCATAGAATGACAGGTCCTCAAACTGTTTTCGGCTCAAGCCAATTCTTGTCAAGTTAATATCACACCTCTGACAAAACTACTGTTTAAGTTAACATTATACCTCTAAGCAGTACTTCAAGTTTCTGCCTGGTTTAATATTACACCTCTGACAGTCACTTTTCTTCAGTCTTCCACATCGAAGCTGAAATGGATGATGCTAAGTTAACACCACACCTCTAGCATCCAAGTCATTGCTAAGTTCAACAATACACCTATGGCCATGACTTTCCCTCGGACTTCCTTATCCAAGCCGAGATGACCAATTCTAAGTTCAACATTACACCTCTAGCATTACCCTCACTGTCAAGTTAAACATTACACCTATAACAGTGAACTTCTGAGTTAAGTTAATATCACACCTCTAACTCACACCCTTGTCAAGTTAACATTACACTTCTGACAAGACCACTTCCAACCCGTTAAGTTAATATCACACCTCTGACGGTAACAAATTTTCCTAGATTCCCCACGAGTCTAGTCCCACTTGTTATTCTCTTCAACAGAATAACAAGTCTACCTAAAAACATTGTTAGGTTAATACTACACCATCAACAGTGTTTCCCTCAAAGCCCCAGTTGAGCTCAATCAAGTTAATCCCAAACACTTGATAAAAGTTCACCCTCCCTGGGGGTACCAATTATACTTGTCACTTTCTCTAATAAAGTGGCAGGTTCATCAAAAATTTCATCCCTGTCAAGTTAACATCACACCTCTGACAGTATTGTGAGAGTTCCTGAAATAGGATCTTTTCTTACAAAATTTGACTTATTAAAGTTACCATCATAATTTTAACAAAGTCAAAGATTCTTTGCTTCTACGAGTCTAAGACAAAAAAGTTCAAGACAATGAAAGAGGCAAAAAGAAAAGTGTCACTTTTATTTATTTCCAAACATATGAAAGTGATACAAAACGCTCTCTTATACAATAAGATTGAGTGTTACAATTAAGGAGTACAAAGAAGTCCCTCTCTCTCTCTCAGAGGTTGCACTCACTCCTTATAAGCCGCGTCTGATTCCAAGTGCGCGATGTTTTGTGGCTACAATAGAAGCTGGTTACACCACGATGCATGATGTAAACATCGAAAGCGCCCTAGCTGACTAAGCTAAGAGCAATGGTGTTCTTGAGGTCTGGTGGCAACAGAAAGTCCTGCAACCCTTCGTTCAGGAGCGTCTCTTTCCCTAGCAGGCCATCCAACGGACATAGACTGTCCTTGATGTCACTTCTGGAGTGGGAGAGGAAGAGGATCTTGTCCGCCACCACAACCACCGGAACCCTCATCGCCGTCATGCATAGCCTGACCATCTCTTGCCAGCAGGCATGAATGGCGAAGCAGATCTGAAGAGACCTTGGCGAGGGTTGGGTCCTCGTCAGAGACGTAATATACTCTCTTATAGGTGACGAGGACCATAATATACTCTCTTATAGGTGAACATCGAACAAGTTCGCCGGCCAAAGCATCCTTCCAGGGGCCCAGCAAACCAGCAAGTCTACCTGCAAGGAATGAAACAAAGGAATCAGAACAATCTGCAACTTAGTATGTTTCAACAGAGAAAAACTAAGTCGCAAATGCAGACTGCAGACGCGGGAATGATCCACGCAGTCAGCCAAGCAGACGCGGGAATGACCCACGCAGTGAGCCAAACTGCTGCGTCAGCAGAGACAAACGCGAATCAAAACGCGGTCTCATTCTGCGCCCAAGTCGAAAGCACAGACGCTGAAAAGGCACAGACGCCGAAAGTTGCCATCTCCTTGTTGAGTGAACAAGAGTTGCAAGGCTCGGGTCTGAAACCTTTTTGGAATTCGTCCAAAGCAGTGGCTATAAAACGCGCCAAGACAGTGGCTTTGAAACACAAGCTTTGTGAACAAAGCCAGCGCCAAGTGCCAAAGACCCCTGCACTCGCGTCCAGAGAAGTTCAAGTCTGTGGCGCAAATTCCAGAAGGAATGCACCAACACAGACTTCGTGAGGGGGTCCAGAAAATGATGATGCCAAGGTACAGGCCGTGGTAGATTAAAATATCATGGCTAATCGGGACGGCGTACCAACAGAGGCCTCTACCAAGAGTCGGGCTCTCTGCGTCCAAACGCGGACGTGCAAGATGATCAGAGAGACACTCTGCCCCGAAGAGACCAAACAGGAGCATACAAGCCCTGGGTCATCTTCATCCACAGAGCCATCCTCATCCATGGAGACAATACTCTGAAGAGGATGAAGGTTCTCAGAGCGCTCGCTCTCAAAAAGAAAATAGTCCAAAGATTGGATTGAAGGGAGAGGGTGCGCCCTATTTATAGGCAGCCCCCGATAACTGCAATTAATGATCTCTTAATCTGAACCGCCGGCCTTAATGACCGCACGATTGTCAAGGTCCAATAAGGGACGGACATGTGCTGGAAATAGGACAGCGGGAACATCCTCTCCATGTCCGGAAGAAAGAATCTTCCACCCCTTATTTGACGGAGCCATTTGTAAGTTCCGTCATACACGCGATAGCCGCCATCGTGGATACGATCTCCGAAGAAGAAGGCAGGCTTCTCCAGCTTGATGCCAGCATCCGTTGTGAATGCTGCATCGGTCATAAGCACCCGAAGAGTCCTCATGTCAACATTCGAGAGCCTCTCCTCATGAGCCTGCGACTGGTCAGCAGTCACAGGGACAGTCCTTTGTAGCACAAAGGTCAAGTCCCGGTCAGCACCACCTACATGTCCAAAGTGGCGCTTCTTGGCGAGTGAAGTAGTAAGGTGTGGCGCTGCAAAAAGAAAAGGACACTTAGTTAGATACTTTATCAAAAGCAAGGAAAAAATGCTAAGTGTTCATAACCCAGACGCAGAAGAGACACTGGACGCACGAATTATCAAATCCGCGTCCAGACCTGCGCATCCACGTCCAAACGCAGAAGAGATACTAGACACAGGAATTATCAAACTCGCGTCCAGACCTGCGAATCCACGTCCAAACGCAGAGGAGATACTGGACGCAGGAATTATCAAATCCGCGTCCAGACCTGCGAGATCCGCGTTTTGCAAACCAAGACTTATGAGATTTAAGTACTTGGACTCAGGCGCCAGACCGTAAGAACCAGCACCTGATGTTACAGAACGCAAGGATCAAAGTCCGCGTTTAAACCCTTCACAATTAGAAATATTCTAAGTGAAGGGTCCAAAAGGCAGGACCTAATGGCACCGGGTCATCAAACTCACGCCTCGGTTATCAACCCAAAGACTGCGTCTGGGAATCAAACACGATTTAAATTTGTGTGTTAAGGGTTCTTAAGGGTTCTTTGAACTTCCTTTAATGGCGAAATTCACGCCTAAAAGGCATTTTACCTTGGAGAACAACATCCTGCGCAGAGGAGGAGCTGCCCCTCCGGGCCTCGGCGACGGTCGCCTTTGAAGAAGAAGCAGTCGGCTTGGTCTTGGGTGCCATTGCTAATTCAATCCGAGGTTAAACAGATGAACAGAAAGGGAAATTCTCTTTCTTAATTTTATCAGCGAGTGCGTTCGGAGAAGAAGAGGAATCTTCCCAACTGTGGCCTTTTATAGGCACAAGGATTTGCGAAGATACGCAGTGTATGGCCCGATGAATTCTGCGACGAATCTCTGTAAAGATCATGCGCCACGACTCTGCAGCGAATCGTCGCTCGACACGTGGCACGGATCATTTAATGAGCCAGGAAATCCGCGCGCCAAAAGGTGAAATCCCGTCGTTCCCCAGGCCAACTGGCAGCGCAATCATGACGTGGCACGGACTCGCACCCGACGGCCATGTCTCTTCGATGGATATGCCCCGTCAGCATCGCCATAAATGCGCCCAGACAATCGCGTCTATATTCAAAAGATGCGTCTCTCCGAAGTTCGCGTCTTCAGCTGAACATCGCGTCTGCCTTATGAAGATCAGTCGCGTTTCCATTGCCAAAAGGTCGCGTCTCGCTAAGAAGTCGCGTCTTTAAAGCAGTCTCATCTCTGCTTTTCAAAAAGGAACCCGCGTTCAGTCCCTGCTTCTGCGAATCAGTTCAACAGTACACTGGCACAAGCAGAAGACCAACCACTCCTGGCTTAAAGCGCACCCGTGACAGACTTAAAAGCAAACGGGGAGGTTTAGACTGTGTATCTAGACACTCAACATGATCAACTCTGGTGGCTTCAAAGAGTTCAACAGTACACTCACGAAGACCAACTCCAGAATAGATCAAACCCGGAGCATTAACAGTCTAGTCATGAAGGCAAATGCAGCTAGAATCCAAAGTATTTCGAAATCCGTCCCAGTTAACTGCGAAATATCGAAAACTTTGGAGGGGGTTCTGTAGGCTGTCTAAAAATCACCAAGACAAGCCACCAAAACGCAGAGATCCAAGATCCAGACGCAAGGCTAAATGTGACAATCAAGACGCGAGAGTCCAAACCCGCGTCTCAGCATTAAGGCACGTGGGCCCGACACCCGCATCTCAGCCTCAAGACGCGAGGGTCCGAACCCGCGTCTCAGAACCAAGGCGCGTAGGCTCAAAACCCGCGTCTCAACCTCAAGACGCGAGGGTCCAAACCCGCGTCTCAACCTCAAGACGCGAGGGTCCAAACCCGCGTCTCAACCTCAAGGCGCTAGGGTCCAGACCCGCGTCTCGGTTACAACCACCACGATTATGGCGCCATTCACCGCCCATGTAGCGGGGAAGTTGGCTCTCATCGTGGAGTATTTTTAGGGGACACGTTCACCCCCTACAGCCTATATAAATAGCCCAGTTGCTATGGAGGGGGGAGAGCATCAGAAGAAATCGAAGGGCATCAACAGACATAAAGAGACCGAGAGATATCAACAGGCGCGACACATACAGAGAGAGAGAGCTCGACTCTTCAAGCTAACTTGCTGCGTACAAGTTGCTCTTCGCCTACCTTCTCTTTTAGAGTTTTGGTAGACGGGGCTGAGTTACTCCTTCTACCTGTCAAGGAGAAGATCCCTTGACGGTCCAGACGGTCATCTGGTCAACGGAGAACAAGATTCACTCTCCACCGCCACACGAAGAACCCAGCACTAAACAAAGGGGGAATTCAAGCTTCAACATCCTCCCTCCCTTGTAACCGGAAGATTAGTCTGTTGTAATTTTTCATCTGATTTAAGAAAATTTTACACCTCCTTCTTTTCCGTGTCCAACAATTAGATGTGCTAGTATAGTCTAGTTTTGATGATCCATGCATTTTAAACTTGTATTCCTATTTTTGGATTTGTTTTATGATCATGTGTTTTCATTTCATGTATATGTCTATTTTGCCAAACTTTAAGTTATACATGTATACCCCTTGAGTCATTTGCTTTTCATGCAAATCTATACATATGGACTCAATTGTGTTTAGGGATATGTATGTATACTTTTTGTGTTGACAAATCATACATATACCTTGAAGATTAAATAGTTTTGATGATTTTCTTGTTTCAAGGAATATTGAGCTAAATTGAATACTTTCATGATCATGTTCTTCACATTGTATTTGTACACTCACATTTCTTGTTTACTCATGTCTTGTTTTCATGAGTTATATTTATGCTTCATTGATTATGAGTGTTAGCTATTTTGTGAATTTCATGTTTTTATGAAAAATAATTTGTTTTTATTCCTTGCTTGAAGGATTTCGTACTAGTTAATAAGTTTTTCCATTTAACTAGTTCGTATTCTTCATTTTGATAGAGTTTTTCAAACAAAGTTTATTTTCAAATCTATTTTTGAAAACCCCTACCATCTATGGGTGGTTGGATGGGAGATCATGCTCATGTATGCTTTATAGTGAAAATCATTTTAACTTGGACATGAATGGGTGGTAGATAATATGAGATATACATTTGATATTATTGTCGTTTCAATTGGTATCATTGGATTCTTTCAATTGGTATCAATTTTGACTTTTATTGTATACTCATATATTTTCGTATATGTATGCTTGCATTTCAAAGAATATCAATTTCATTTGGTATCTATTTTTCATACATATATATTTTGGGTTTATGCTAAAGCTTGAGTTTCAACTTTGTTTCAATTGATTCAATTTTCAATTGGTATCTTATTTCAAGCCTACGCATTGTTTTTATTGGTATTTCATAAAGGGGGAGAAAATTCGATTTTCATATTTACAATTGTATTTGTATTTCCACTCCCTTACTTTATGATAGAAAATAAAAATTTTAAATTGATATCATATACTTAAAAAGAAAAAAATACTCTTTTTGATATCAAGATGTTTATTTGAATGTTTTAAAATTGGTATCTCAAAATTTTGTTTAATAAAAAATAAAAATACAAAAGTTTTGATTTGTATTGCCTATATGCAAGGAGAGCTTAACATCTCTTCTACATATAGATTCATGATGAGTGTATCTTGTATTGAAGAGCTTGACAATCTCTTCTTTATGTGGTACACGTGTGCAGGGGGAGCTTCACATCTCCTCTTATGCATTACATAGTGTATGTTATGTGAATTAGGGCTTGTCATCCCACCTTCATGTAATGTATTTATGTAGGGAAGCTTCACATCTTCCTCTTCATGAATGTATATCGCATATACCATTTATTTATTGATCTATGTTTACTTTCAATTGGTATCAAGATGCTACTTTGACATATTTTCAATTGATATCTTAATTGATTGTCACCCCTATTTGGTTTTGTTTTTGTTTTTAGACAAAAAGGGGGAGAACATTGTCTTTATTTACCCCTTATTGATGATTGTTTCTTTGTATTAAAAAGGGGGAAAAGATTTTGTTTTATTTTGGTTTTTACCCCTTTGTTGATGATTGACAAAAAGGGGGAGAAAGATTTTGAGTTTGATCATGTTTTATATATGCATATTTATGTTTTGCATATATTAAGTTTAATTTAGTTTAATTTTAATAGGTATCTAGAGCATGTTTTATTTTTTGAACATTTCATTGGGTATCTAGAGCCTTTTATTGTTTATGCATGATTATGCATTGTCATTCATTGCATATTTATTGTTTATTTGTTTTATGCATGAGTTAAGGGGGAGCTTCCTTGAAGCTTGACTTTAATCCATGCATATATAACTCCATGAGTTTTGTCATCATCAAAAAGGGGGAGATTGTTGGCCCGGAGGCCTTCCTCTCTAGTTTTGATGATGATTAACTCATGTAGTTATGTTTACTAATAATCTTGTGATTTTAGTTTCAGATCATGTAACAAGATATTAGTTGGTGATTACTTCAAAAAGAAGAGTTTGGAAGCTTTAACTTGGTGATTCCAGGGCCCGGCATCAAGATCATTCATAGCCATGCTCGTTGGATCACGGAGTTTGGATCGGGTCGACTTGAAGATGAAGATCGTCAAGAAGACTTAGGTATTCATAGTTTAGTGTGTTTTAGATCCATGTGTAAAGATAAGAATAGTTGATATGCTCAAGTGCACAACACACACAAGTTTTATGTTTTGGATTTGGTTTTCATGAATAGATTGATCAAAACAAGTTTACTTTGTTTTTATGTATATTAGATGTGCTCTATATACATACATGCTTACATGACTTATACAAACTTAGTTTGACATACCTATTCATGTAGTTCTATATTTTGGTATTTTTAATAAAACATATTTTTGGATTTAAAGACAAAAACTATGATATATATGTTTCATGTATATTGGACTTATGTCCATAAGCAACATGCTTCAATATGTTTAAATATCATGTTTTTGTATTTCAATGAGTTTTAGGAAAAATCAGATTTCCTATTGAAAAATCCAAGTTTGATAAAATACAAGTTTTGGTTTTTGGTAAAAATGTTAAAACACAAAAATGGTTTCATATGCTTTATATTTGAGTTGAAATTTTTATCACATGTTTATATATCAATGCAAAATGGTAAAACTATTTTTGGGGATTTTTAGAAGTTTTTATAAGATTTTTAGAAATAATTTTAACCCTAGTTTCTTACCCAAAATTGGCTGACAGGCCAGGTCGGTCGACCGCACCAAGGGCCGGTCGACCGTACGGTCGACCGACGTGCACAGAGCTGTGCACGTCTGGCAGCACAGTGGGCCGATTGACCGGGCGGTCGACCGGACCAGAGAGCTCTGCTCTCTGTATCTAGGCGGTCGACCAGGCGGTCGACCGGATTGCTCCAACGGTCATATTTTTGACCGTTGGCGGTCGACTGGCCGGTCGACCGCCAGCCTGTCAGGCTGACAGATCAGCCTAACAGCTAGTTTTTTTTTTTGGGCTATAAATACCCCATTTCTTGGGGGTTTTGGCCAAGATTTTCTGAGCTAATTTTTCCCTACTCTCTGGTTTTAAAAAGAAGTTTTCAAAAGAGTTTAAAGACCAAAAAGATTCATCCTATTTGTTTTAAGTTTTTTGTTTATTTCAAAGAAATTAGGGTTTTGGGAATTAGTTTTTGATCTAAACTTCTATATCTATTTTGGTGTTTTCCCAAGAGAATTTCTTTGATCAAAACACTTGTTTTTCCACACTTGAGCTATATCCTCTATCCTAATCTATTAGGATCTTTGTTTTGTGAAAAAGAGATTGTTTGAGGTTGATTGAACCTCCAAGTTGTAAACCCTTCTTTACTTGTTGTATCCCTCTTTGGTAGAGGTTGATCGGAGTGGTGTTTGCTCCCTCTATTGTGAGGTGGAGATTGGTTGTAACCCTCTTCGGTAGAGGCGTTGGTTGTTGTTTGGCTACGGGCCTACCCCTCGGTTGTGAGGCAGTGTTTGAGAGAGGAGTTCGGTACTCCCTTGTTATAAAAATCCTCCTCGGTGGAGGTTCTCTCGGTGGGAGTCCTCGGTGGACAAGATAGTGGATTAGAAATCCTTCTCGGTGAAGGCGGGGACGTAGAGCTAGGGGCTCGAACCTCGAAATATATCTTTGTGTTTGTGTTTGATCCATTGTCTCTCTAACCCTCTCTCTTTATTTGTGTTGTGCATAGCATTATTCATATTGCCATATCATTCATACTTGCTTGCATTTGTGCCTTGCATTAATTCACATTGCTATTTCATTTTTATGCTTGGCTTGGTTGTGTGTGCCTCACTTATACTTAACCACAAGAGCTTCATATAGCACCTCAACCCATATCTAGGGGAATCAAGAGGAGTTAGTCCAGAGCCCTTCACGGGGAATTCGGCTACACTTGTTGGTTGTATTAAGTGTGATTGCAAAATTGTTTTAGCTTCCGCATTTAGTTTCTAGATTAGCATTATCACCTATTCACCCCCCCTCTAGGTTATTTACAGTGGACACTTTGGTCCCCGCAAAACAGCCGAAAAGGTACTATAAAGTGGCTTCTATTGGCCCACTTTGTTTAAAGACGCATTTGAATTTTGCAAAACTTGCACAAGATGCCAAATAATAGAAAGGATTTCTAAACGTAATATAATGCCCCTAAATCCAATTCTAGAAGTAGAACTCTTTGATGTTTAGGGCATTGATTTTATGGGTCCCTTCCCTAATTCATTCGGGCACCAATACATCTTGTTGGCTGTAGATTACGTATCCAAATGGGTTGAAGCCATCCCTTGTAAGACAAATGACAACAAAGTTGTTGTCAAATTCTTGAAATAAAACATCTTTTCACGCTTTGGAACCCCTCGTGCCATAATTAGTGATAATGGTACACATTTTTGCAAAAGAACTTTTGAAGTTCTTAGGCGAAAATATGCCATAACATACAAGTTATCTACACCTTACCATCCTCAAACCAGTGGGCAGGTAGAAGTCTCAAACAGGCAAGTTAAACTTATCTCAGAGAAAGCTGTGAATCAAAACAGGAAGGACTGGTCCACCAAATTGGTGGATGCCTTATGGGCATATAGGACCGCCTTTAAAATGATTCCAAGGAATGTCTCCTTATAGATTAGTTTTTGGAAAGGCTTGCCACCTTCCTGTTGAGATAGAGCACCGAGCCTTATGGGTAATTAAGCAGCTGAATTTTGACCTCGATAACGCTGGTGAACTTCGAAAATTACAAATTTCTGAACTTGAGGAATTAAGGAACGAGGCGTATGAAAATGCGAAAATTATGAAATATAGGGTTAAGATTTTTCATGATAAGTACATCACGAGAAAGACTTTTGTTCAAGGAAAAAGTCTTATTCTATAATTCTAGACTTCACCTCTTTCTCGGAAAGCTAAAATCAAGATGGACAGGGCTTTTCATTGTTAAGACTGCGTTTTCACATGGAGCCATAGAGATATACGACCCTAAAAATGGAAATGTATTCAAGGTAAATGGTCAACGTCTGAAACCATTTTTGGAATCAGTACCCGAAGCAAACGCAGCCATGGGTCTTTTTGACTCAATGTATCGATAACTCGACCTCTTGCCCGTTCAATTCATGCATTTATACATACATTGGGCACAATGCATGCGACAAGTGTGGGGGAGGGTACTAACCTTAATTTCAAAATAAAATATATATATAATAAAAAATTTTAAATAATTTTTTTAGATTATTCTAACATAGGTTATTAGCTTAAAAAAATAAAAAACAAATAAAAAATTAAAAATAAAAAATAAAAAAATTTTATAATATATATATATATATATAGTTGAAAAAGGAGACAATATTTTGACTTACCTTTTGAAAGAAATCCAAGTTAATCTTAAGAATTAGGAAAATCATGATTAGGATTTCTAAAAACTTGGTTGAAATAAAATGAATTGTTGGATTTTTTTAGGTATAGGGGGAAATTTTGAATTATTAATTAGTCTTGATTTTTACCTTAATGAAATGTGCATACCTACACCTTCACTTCTAGGATTCTAAGACAAAAACTCTTGTGCCTTATATAAAAAAAAAAGAGTTCACTAATTAAGCTGGATACATGTGCCTTAAGAAGCATAAGTATTCACGCCTAAAAAGTGATTTTTATAAATAAAGTCCTTGGTTTTGTGGCCAAGTTCACTCGAGTCCTTAAGTCCGTGGGGTGTTTTCTCACCCGGTGTCCTAAAACCGATCGGTTTGGGAGCCACCGACCTTAGGCTCGCTATATAGGTGAATTAGAAAGCCTAAGAAAATTAAGAAATATTATCTATATATGTACTAGCACATCTAATAGTCAATTAGTTAGGTATAAGGGCCTCAAGAAGCCTTGATACTTATACAAAAGAAAATTAGATGAGTAATACATATTTAAAAAAAAGAGAAAATAATAATAATAATAAAGAGGCATGAGAGTCTAAGTTAAAGAATCCCTAGTAAAGATTCATAAGGATGTATGACTTAGGGTAACGAAAGAGACTATATAAAAATTCAATTTTAATCCTTACCTAAAATTGATAACAAATTGTATAAAGACTAAGTTCAAGAATGAATAAAGATGATAATCCTAAAACTTATAGATTACTTAGTTTTTCATATATATTTCAAATATTTATTTCCTTTTTCAAAATAAAATAAAATAAATAATAATAAAATAAACTAATTAAATCACTAACTTTTTCCTTTTGTGAATTTTGTGGGTGTAATCCGCTGAAAACTCTCACGAGACAACACTCGTCCTCTAGGGTAACTTAGAGGTTTAACGGCTTGTTACACATGCTAAGTGCAACCGTGATGCCTATGAAAGTGAGTTAGGTAGGTTAGGTTTTATTTTCTTTTCATTTATCTTTTTTATTTTTACTCGAGGACGAGCAAAAAGATAAGTGTGGGGGTGTGATAGGTAGTTAAAAATGTACATTTATCATCATATTTCCCTACTTATTCTTTTATTATGCACTACTACTAATGTTTTATTGTTTAAAGAGTGTAGGCCTTGAGCGATTAAAAAAATAAAGAAATAAAGTGCAAGTGAAGCCCAAAAGCCCAAGAATCCAACAAGCCACATGCATAATTAATTGTAATAATTTAGAAGCTTCTTGAACCTAATCTAAACTTGAATTTTAAATTATTAATTTAAAATCTAAGAGAGGAAGAGGAATGATAAAATAGAACTCCTAATTGCTAAAAAGAGGAGGAAAAGGATAAGATAGATCATTATTTTTCAACAGAGATAGACTTCTACTTAAACCTGGTTGCGTGCAATACAAGAATAAAGATAAAAGGGGAGAAAAGTTTAAAGATAAAGAGCAAATCCTTTTATAAATTCAGATTTGTGATAACTTTCTTTCCAAGTTATCTCGAGTTCTCAAGATAGAAGGTTTGAATATAGAATCTAGAAGGAGGAGCCCAGATGAACGGACCAGAGGAGGCCACGCAAGAAAGCGCGTGGCCATTGGCCACGCTATTGCCGCGAAAATGCGGCTATAGCCGTGTTTCCACGGCCATTTGGATGATTATGGTTATGCATTTTCATGGGAGAGTTGTACTGGGACTCTACATCCTATATCTCTTATAAATATCCCTACAGAGCAACAGAGAGGGGGATTCAGAGACTGAAGCTTAGGGTTTTCTTTAGATCTTTTCCTCTTTCTGAAATTTCTTATATTTTTTGTTTTTATTATTTGAAGAAGAATATTTTGAAGAAGGAGAGGAGCTTTGTAATTGGTCAATGACATCCAATAAAAAGGTTCTTCATTCTTCTTTACAATTCAATTTAGTTTTTTTGCTTAGATTAATTATTTTTCTTCTTTTTGCTTTTATGCAACTTCTCTTATGTAACATAAAAATTGAAAATAAAAATAAAAATATGAATAACTAATTAAATCTAGGGTTTGCTAATCTCTCGATCAAACCTAGTTTAGTTTAAAAGATGAACTGATTGACATCTACTAGAAACCCTAGGATTAAATTGATATTCTTGAAAATGAATCGATAATTAGGTTTACTTAATTCAGGTTGCAATTTTTAATTGATCACTCATAGTTCATACTTAAAAACTTTGATAGCATAATTTTAAGTCAAACAAAAAGCTTCTCTTATGCTATACTTTGAAATTAGGATGAACGATAGTTTAATTTTTATTAGTGCACATTAATAGGGTTCCAACGTTATTATTCATCTTACTTGATTCTCAATTAATAAACTAGGATGGATACTTCTTCATTCAATATGATGTTCACTCTTTGAGACTAATACTTTGGATTGTGGTAGATGATTAGTAGACTAAACTTCTTTTGTTTGATCAAATCTAATCAATCTCTCTTTTTCTTTTCCAAGCGAATTACAAAGAAGATCGTTTCAAAACGCTTCCATCGCATACTTCCCTGTAGATCGACCCGTCTAGCCCTTACTACACGATTCCTTTGAAATGAGACTAAGACTTTCTATACTCTTTCTTTACTATTTTCCCGTTTCAATCAGTAAGCATCTCATTGATACTTTCATTTTCAAGCATATAAAAATTCTCATATTGAGAACGGAGCAAGTCAACTATAGATCTCTTGACTTGCGATGTCCCCTCATGAGTAATGATAAAATCATTCCAAACCTCATAAGCTAATTTGCAATTAATTACATGGGAAAGATCATCATTATTTAATGCTTGTGTAAGTGCTTATTGGGCTTTAGCATTGGCCCATAGTCCTTAGCGGTTGCTTCGGGCCATGTATCCTCATCACCGTGAGGTTCAATAAATTCTTTGGTAATGGTCTTGACAACTCTAACTCCTATGGACTTAAGGAACAGGTTTATCTGAACCTTCCAAATAGGAAAGTTCAACCCATCAAATTTGGGTGGGGACTTGATGCTAGAGAAGTCATGTGATGCCATAAAAACAAGTATAAGTAACAAATGCAACAAATGAATATAGCCAAATGAAAAAATCTCCCTAAGGTGGTTAAACCAAAAGTAGGGTTAGGCTCTGATACCAATTGTAAATTACCTAGATGGGGATGAATAGGTGATGGCTATACTAAATGGCAAATAATACGGAATTAAAATTTACTTACTAGCAACCTAGCACATATTAATCACAACACAAAGAATACTTGCAAATAAGTAAGCAATATAAATGTGCAAGTAAAGAGAGAGTAGAGTTAAGAGAGAAAGAGTAAGCAATCGCAAACACGATGATATATTCTGAGGTTTGAGCCACTGCTCTACGTTCCCGCCTTCAACTCTATAAAGAATTTTCATTATGACCGATCTCACTAGATCGTCAACCGTTACAAGTTCTCACTAGAACTCAATAGACAAACAAGTCCTCTCTTGTGGTGCCGCAACACCAACACGGAGCTCACAAGTTCACTTGAGGTCGTAACCTCTACAACTTCACAATAGAAAGAAATTGGTGATCTTCACTTGATCACAAAAGGCTCACAAGCACAATCCTATAAACAAGATAAGGAGGTGAAACTCTTTGAAATTGTGCAGTGAAAATAGCTTGTAAAGATGCAGAGGGAAAGCTCAAGCTAAAAATCAAGAATATGAAATTTTGGCTCAATAGAAAATCTTTTAAGAAAAAAGCTAAAACTTGATGTAAACTTGTAAAAACTGTTTCTAAACTTCAAAAATCTTGTTGGAAGATTTTTCTACAGTTTCATTATTTATAGGGAAAGAAAACATGAGTAGAAACCCAAAAGAGTCATTGGTAAAAGACCTAGAAAAAGAGAAAACACAATATAGCCGTTGGGAAAAATTCAGAAGAAAATCCTTCTGTCGATCGACCAGCCGGTCGACCACCAACGATCAGATTTCTGACCGTTGGGGATAGCGGTCGACCGGTCGGTCGATCGTTGTTCCCAACTAGAGAGTAAAACTCTCTGTCGGTAGACTGGAGAGATCGATCGGACCCAATTGAAAGCAAAGCTCTTACAGTCGGTCGACCGCTCGGTCGACCGAAGTGCACAAATGCACTTTCGTGCATGTCGGTTGACCGCTCGGTCGACTGACGGAGCAAATCTGCTCTGCCTACGGTCGATCGGTCGGTTGACCGACTTAGGGCCAAAGGCAAGATATTGAAATCTTTTTGAAACCAGTCTTTTTCTGATAAAATAACTTTTGATCTTTAAATACAAAATAGAGTTTTAGGGACTTGATAGAACCAGTGTGATATTATGGATCAACACAAAACAAAGTTAAAACTATATTTTATAAAAAACTCTTTTCTCAATCGAAAACCCGGTTTTTCCGAAACTTGATTTTGAAAATGACAAAGAGAATAATCTTAAACTCTTTACAAAATACTTTAGTAACATGAAAGAAGTGTGTGTGTGTGTGTGTGTGTGTGTGTGTGTGTGGTGTGTGTGTGTGTGTGTCAATCCCAAAAGCTATCAACCTATATCATCTTACTTTTAACAAACGACTATAAATCTTATATAAAATGTAAAAAGCAAAAATACAAATCTTGATATAGTCTTCTCTTTCATACTTGATCCTTGAACTCTTCTATGTGCTTAGACTCTGGGATCTACATCTTCTTCGCTTCCAAACATGTGAGTCTTGTGATGGAGCCGAAATGCAACAAAAAGTTAACCTGAAACTTTGTTAAACAAGACTGTTAAAAACATAACTACGTATGTTTTTTTATCATCAAAACTAGGGCTAATGACCTTTGGGCTAACAGTGAGGTGACCCCTCTTTTCGTGGAAGGCACAGTAGTCTCTGAATCTCGTCCTCTCGTGTTCGGTGGAAGAGATCTGATCGAACGCCTGACCCAAGGCTGGTTTTCTATGGCGTTGAAGATAAGATCGATGGGTACCCTTAATGGAACGAGATTGAGCTTTGCTTCACTTCTCTTGCTGGATACAGTAGCACGCCTATCAAGCTTGTGAACAACGAAGGAATCATCGCTCAGATTCTTCCTCGGGGGGAGCTGTGGCTTCGACTTTTCGACCTCGGGCCCTTGTCTCGAGGGAGGACAGGAGGCAGCCTAAGTCGCCTCTTCTATCTGGATATATTTCTATTCTCGGATAAGGATATCTCTCATCTTAGAGACATCGTTCTTAACCAGATTTTTGTAGAGGGGTTTGGTGACTTGCAGCCCACTGATGGAGGTGGCAATGGCTACATCCTTGTTACAGTTCTATACCAAAGTCATCTGGCTCTGAAAGTAGTTGAAGTAATTCTTCAAGCTCCCCCCAGATTTCATCTTGATGTGAGGAGATGATTGTTATTCCTCTGAAATTCCCTCTGAGAAGAAAACTTGTTATAGAATGTGTCAGTCACGTCATGAAAATTCTAGAGTGAATTCTTCGAAAACGAGTAAAATCAGTGGTAGGCGGCTCCTTTGAGACTAGATGGGAATCCTCGACAGACGAGAAAGTCACCGTGAGCATAAACAGTCATTTTGTCCTGATACTGGCAGAAATGTAGGGGGGTCAGAGGTTCCTGAATAGTGATTAAAGGTCGGCATCACGAATTTCTTTGGTATACGGAGTATAGTGATTTTCCCTGTCAGTGGTGAGTCGAAGGGTCTCAGCCCGATGTACTCAATCTATTTCAGAAACTGTTGGCCTCTATATGAGGAAACTTCAGGGTTTTGGAGAGCTTTGAGTCTCCGGAATCGTCATCATCATTGTAGGTCCAGATCGATTGCATCTCGAGCTTCCGGTGGAGTGCGTGGACTCTCGGGTGCGCGGTGGTGATGTGGGAATTCGCATATTTTCTTTCACAGTAGGAGAAGATTGTGAATTTCATAGTATTCTGATTTGTTTGAGTAGTGTCTGG
Organism: Agave tequilana; assembly: GCA_038442645.1. Taxonomy (NCBI): domain Eukaryota; kingdom Viridiplantae; phylum Streptophyta; class Magnoliopsida; order Asparagales; family Asparagaceae; genus Agave; species Agave tequilana. The sequence continues at coordinate 7,713 of JAVJIF010012578.1, read as the reverse complement.
ACATGGGTCGCTGCGTTTTTTTCACGAGCGGCCGCCTCGCGGAATTGGATCATCTCTATTAGCTGGTCCTTCATCTGCTTCTGCGTAGTGGAAAGCATTTGGAGGAGTTGCTCGTTGTTGAGCTGGGGATCAGGTTCGGCGGCCTGTACCCTCTGTGATGATGCAGAATTTGAATGAGAATCTCGTTGTCGAATAGGTTGGGTCGATGGTTCGCAGGCTCAGGCACACCGTAATCTTCCCCTTTCTTTTTGGAGCAGCGAGGGTAGTAGCTGTAGCCGGGGTGACATTATTTCTTGATGGAGCCATATCATTCGTGCAAGGCTATTTAGAGAAAGGCTTAAGGTATTGGATGGGGAGAAGTCTTGAGTAAGGATTCATAAGCTTTCAATGAAAGCACCAAATGTTGAAGATAATTTTCTAAGAAATTAACCCATGCATCAAAATAATGGAGTTAGTATAATCAAATCGTAGAAAAGTCAACGCAAACAAAAAATTATGTGGAAATCCAAATGGGAGAAAACCAGGGGGGAGAGAGAGAGATTCCACTATAATGATCAATTACAATAGTGTTCTCTGGTATGCTAGGGTTTCTGCGTTTAATTCATCGTCCCCCTCCGCTTGGAAGACATTTTTATTTATACAGGTAGTGTCTATTTAGGTAAAGTTGTAGAGTTCAACTCTATTTAAACACCTAACCCCTTATTTCAACGATTTAGAGCTAAATATTCATGTTTGAATTGATTGGGTGAGAGTTCATCTTTATCTGATTCTGTGCGTCCAACGGTTGATGCGGTTGATCAGTTCTCGAGCTATAACTGCTGAGTTCAAATAGTGATTTGCTTATAGATAGAGATACCTATAACTGACGTCATCTCTTTCTTCTAGTCATACGACCTGCTCGTAGTTTGAATCGAATGAGGACTCTCGGTCACAGGTTCTGAAAGTAGCTACGTGCCGCTCGCCCGTTTGGTGCTAGATAAACGCGTGGCGTGATCTCAGAGATCAGAAACTGATCACTACAGTATCTTCAATAGTTTATATTATCTGGGGAAATTGAAGACTTTTTTTGTCATTATTCTTGGCTGCTTTTGCAGTCTGCATATTTGAGTAGGACCCATTCACATGCATGTCAATGAAGTTTCGCAAAATTTCAACTGAAATTCAGTGTCACTGACAAGTTGGTGACAACTTAGGATTTGAGTCTTTTTTCCACAGCACGAGAGAAGAAACAAAGAGATCACTGTATTATCACAATTATTAATAACATTCATTGGTTGTGACTGACTGACATTAAGAGCTGATGGGGACAGATCCATCAACATTTTAAAAAACTCCATAAAATTAATAATAAGATGAAATTGGCGATCAATGTGATCATGAAAAAAAAAGATTCTCAATGTGACGCATGCAAAACTCTTATCTTCCTATTGTATATTAATTCATATTCTAACTGCTCATTAAGATATTATCATAGTTTTGAGTCTGATCACGCTCGACTAATTAATCATCTTTTCCTTCTGTTTCATATGAATACTTGTCCACTTGATTGACTACTAGGCACAGAAATCCTATAAATAATAATTCATTATAATACTGATCTGTAATTTGAAAAAAAAAAAGAAAAAATCTTGGTCCCCTGCCATGTCCGTGTAAAAACATACGGCAAAAAAAACATAAAAGTATAAAAAAAAGTGAGGTTAAAAAAAAGAAACATAACAAAAACAAGGGGTAGATTAAAGTGTTTCCTTAGGGCTTGTTTGGCTTGATGAAAGTGAGTGAAAAGATGTAAGTGGGAAATGAGGATGGGAAATGTGAAAGTGTAGTAAAAAAATTAAAATTTGTGCAATTTTCATTTCTATTGTTTAGTTGTAATGTGAAAGTGTAAGGAGCTATTTGGATTCAGAGAAGTGGGCGGAAGTGAGTAAGTGAGAAGTAGGATTTTTTTTTTTTCTTTTTCTTTTTAGAAAATGAGAATTTGTGTAAATCTTTTTCGGTGTTTAGTTGTTAGTTGAGAAGTAAAAGTAGAAAAGTATATTGTACTTTCCAGTATTTGGTTAGTAATGTGGATGTGGAAGTAAAAAAGTTGAACACAAAGTTGACCTTAAAATAATATTAAAAAATTAATTATGAAAAAAATTGGACTGTAATTAAAATGCAAGTGAGATTTACATGACCACAAAATTAACTGTTTTGAGTTACAACTTATTACAAATAAGATTTTAATAACCACAAAATTAAATGTAGCACCCTGAAAGTGAGGAAATGATTGTGAAAAGAGGAAAAGAAAAAAGGAAAAGGAGTTTTCTCATCCTTTTCCGGTGTTTGGATGGATATCGGAAGTGAAAAATTACGCTTCTCCGCTTCTTCACTTCCACCCACTTCCTTGAATCTAAACAGCCCCTATGTGAAAAAGTATATTGTGTTTTTCAGTGTTTGACTAGTAACGTGGAAGTAGAAGTAGAAAAGTTGACCACAAAGTTGATGATAAAATAATATAAAATTAAATATTAATTCTGAAATAACATTTTTTTTTTTTTAGATTGTAATTGGACTGCAAGTGCTAATCACAAAGAATAATTTGACCTATTAAGAATCTTTTCGGTCCACTCAAACTTTTAAATTCTAAAGGCAAATAAAGTAAGTAATCCGATGCAGAAAAAAAAAAACCCTAATCTTGTTTAACAACCACTATTGGCTCAAATAACAGCTCCTAATCCCATTAGAAAATTGATTTAGAGTGTCTTAAAGAAAGGAAAAGCCTTGTCGAAAGTTAGTTACTTGTCTATTACCTCCCTTCTAAGCAAACCCCGTCCCTCGCCCTTTTTAAAACCCTAAGCATGTCTTATATCCGGTTATAGCCATGCATTCCGTATCCCACCAAGCATATTTTATCAGTAAAGCTCTCGGGATTCATCGTCAATGATTTGGTTAATAAACTCGAGGAAAAAGAATGTCACTCTTTGGTTTCAACTCGAAGCAACCCATAATATTTTATCTGTCGATAAATTGCAGGAAACAACCTTCTACTATGCAAATTACATTCTTTGTGCATGCACTACGTGATCAATTGATCATATTTAACGTTCTATGATCAATGAGAAAGTTGGATGAGAAATCTTTTAGATCGTCAATGTCATTTGCAAGCATTGCTGCAGTAAAAGAATTTCTTTTCGCTGGTATTTACAAAAAAAAAACTATAATTTTTGAGTGAGTTCAGAAAGCCTGTAATTGAATGAAAACTTTAAATGATATTGATCTTTCTTAATGAACTGAAGTACGCTCGTGAATTCACAGGACTGCACTTGTACAAGCATTGCAACCTCAGCTCTGTGTAGTACCATGGTGCTGTTTTTTTTCTTCCAGTTGCAGGTAAACAATTTCTCATCATGTCTCAATCACTAAGCTAGGTAGAGACCAGAGAGTTGAATTTGTCCAAGGGCTGTAAATTCGATCAGTTTTTTTTAATTTTACTTTTCTTTATAAATTTAATTTTGAGTATTGAACCACAATAATGATTGTATTGATAAAGCCTCTCGTGTAGGTTTTTTCAAAGTGATATCGTTTTTTAAATAAAAAAAGAAAAAGATTTTTTTTTTTTAAGAAAAAAGGGTGAACCCTAAAGGTCCCCACTTTTCATTAAAAAGCTTTTAATCAAAGCATTTCTAAAAACATCAGGATGAGAAAAAGAATTCTCCCTAATCAAAGTGCACATACATGTGCAAAATGAGAAAAAAATCAACATTCTAAATAAAACAAGAAAAAAACAAAAACAACCAACATCATCCTGGTACAGGGGCCCCGGATAAAAGAAGCAATCTCAACTCAAATCCAACCAGTGACGGTACCATGCCTCTCCACATCCTCCAAGAGGCCATCGGACTCATCACTCAACAAAGACCAATCAAGTCTATGATCGGGAGATCTCGCTTAGTTATTAATAACTTTATTATTACGTACTGTTCACATACCCCAAAAAGTCTTAAAGCACCCTATCCCTTTTAACAAACACATTGTGTAACGGGCCCAGATTTCTAATGATCTCAATTTGCATAAACAACTCTATTGATTAACAGATTATCATCCTCTTCTCTAATATTCCTGAAAATTTTAGCAGCACCTCCTTTGTAAATACTGAATGTCCAAATATACATTTTATATCACAATCATTTCGACCAACACCAGCCTACATATCTTCAATCCAAGCATATAAACCAACTCATTAATCGCCCACGCAATCATAAATATAATTTGGCTCACACGGCCTCTTATATGAAAACTCAATAACTAAGTACTCGAGAGCACCCCTCTCGGCATCCACATAATAATGTCAAACCATCTTTAACTCCAACTCATCATAATTATAACCAAACTCATATCTCCATACAATACATGGATTCAGCTATCCATCTATTCAACACTAATACTTGCTATAAGTACATGTCAAACAAGATAATGAATATATACAATAAGAACTAAATTACAATCACATAAAGTATAACTCTAAAACTTCTCTATGTAATAGGATTTCCAACAAGGCGCTTGAAAGCCTACATTGAGTCTTCGTCTCACCATGACCTGAAAACATAATAATCTGTAGGGGGTGAGCTCAACAGCTCAGTGAGAAGATAAAGAAGAAAATCAGAGGATGATGAATATAATTAATAATAAGCATGATTTTTCGAGTAATAGAGCAAATCTGGATGAATAAGAGAAACAGAGAATCAATAATATATGTTGAAACAATTGGGCTCCAAAATCTTCGGGGATGATCCGACTCTTTTGGTCCATGATTTCTTATGATATTTCTCTGTACTTTATGCCACAGGCTACAAGGTCTATAAGCTCTGTAAAATAATAACTCGGCAATTTTAGTTTACCATCAAATTTTTCTTATGTATTCATAGTATGTATCACATACGTATTTCATATATCATGCACGGACGCCCAATCACACACCCACCATCTTATATATAGTGCATACGTTCAGATAACACATGCATCACAAAACATACTTTATATTTATAATCTCATCGCATTTCACATATATCAGTATCACATTAAACTTCAAGTAATACATGGATTAACCTGCACATTTTCACACAATTTATAGTATTTCATTTCAATCAAATAAATATATATTCTGATTTTTTCATTATCATATACGATCCAACATACCCCTAGTGTCACACACACATATGTATCACACATAGCCATTCATTCTCAATCATTTATAAGGATGCAAATATATGTATATCATAGCACCGTCTTCGCATTCTGCCCGTGCAATACGGGTGCCTTCCTCCCAATATGATATATATAGCACCGTTTTCTTCGCACTCCGCCCGTGCAATACGGGTCCCTTCCTTCAGATATATGTATATAGCACCGTATTCGCACTCCGACCGTGCAATACGAGTCCCTTCCTCTGGATTTATGAACATATATAATGCTATAACACCGTCTTCCCCCTCCTACCGGCTCCCGCCCGGCCCCATCCTCCAATAAGCAAGAAAGCGAAAACATGCTTATATTTACATGCAGATAACAACCAGTGTAGTAACAATATGAATATCAATTAAACACTATGGTTTGCTTTGCAGCTCATCAGTTCTATTACTGAAAAACTTCATGTGGTTCACTGCATGTGTATACATACACTCAGATAACAATCACTCATCATATTACAACAATCTGACCATTTATTATAGTTCGATTCTCAGCTTATCACTTCAATCACTGGGGAATGTATGTAATTTACTGTATATGTGTATGCAAACATAATTTACATTTCACCTTCCTGTCTTAGAAATTCTATTATGTAATCGAAGAACAAAGATGAAATTTTTATCATCCATTCAATATAAGCCTACAAAAGAAAATTTAACCCATGAAACATCAAGGTGGGAAAGAATCTGAGTTCAATAGATGAAAACCCATTCATCTATTCAAGAAACCAACACCAATAAATTCAGATCTAAGCATGCTTGAGGTATAAATCATGAAACCTTAACTCAAGATGAGTATATGTTGAAATTAAATTTTAGAAAGTGACTTTAGGTCAAAAGGGAAGAGATCCCCCTCACCTATAGATCCATAAGAAGACCCGTTGCCCGCCACCGCGTTGAGTGCCTCCGGTGCCACCGCGGCTGGCTTGGCCGCGCCTGGCCGCGACCCCAGCTGTGCCTGGCCACGCCAGGCCGCCGCGCCGGCCGCGGCCTACGACCCTCCTGCCGTGGTCCGCCCTACGAGGAGAGAGAGAGAGAGAGATTGGGGGAGGAAGAGAGGAAGAGGAGGAGAGGGAATTTGAGAGAGATGGATCTAGGGTTTTATATTAGGGATGATGAAGATGAGAAGAGAGATGGAAAATATTCATCTCTTAATTAGCACAAACTCCCCTATCACAAAACATAATACCAAATCAATTTTATCTTTCCTTTTTCTTCTCATGCCACATGTAATCACATAGTCCAAGGTAAATCTCAACCCTTCATCATCCCCTCTCATGCACACCAACTCACTCCACTAAGTCTCTTTCTATATTAAATTCTTGTATTTACAATTATGATGTTATTTTGTATATAACTTATATATATATATACACATATTTCATTTACATATACAAGTCTATACACTTATACACATTAATTCATATTTGCCCAATTCCAATCCACTAAAATTCTTTCCCACATAAATGTGAAAATATTCATTATACAAAATACTTGATTTCATCCTCCACCTACTAAAATTGTATACTCCCTTAAACTAAGAGTTAAAATTTTAAATAAATCATGTTAATCAAATATTAGGATATTAATGATCGGGGTGTTACACATTGGTCCTCTAAGAAGCTCAAAAAAGATTCATAAAATGGAAAAGCAGCGGAAGAAGGAAATTCAAATGATGCGCCAACCGCTACCAAATATGAATGCTACATGAACACCTAAGGAACATATGATCAATAGATTGTTCATCAACCCAACACAAAGCGCAAATACCAGACCCCTCCCAACCCCTTTTCTTGAGATTATCTCAATTCAAGATTGCGCCATTGACAACCAACCATATGAAAACCCTAACCTTCAGAAGTGTCTTAATACCGTAGATTATCTTGGCATATGGGCAGCGAAGCCTGCCTTCTTTCAACTGTCGATAGGCCTTCTGGGTTCCCAAACCCAGATAGGACAATCCAAGTTCATCTAGAAATTTCTTAGACGGAAATGCAGAAATTCCTCCTGCTTAGCCAGAACCTCCCCGTGAATCAACTCTAGAATCTTGATATTCTAACCACCATCCGAACAATGAGAAATGACCAGCCCAGAAGGATCTTGGGCCAATGATAAAAGTTCTTGGAAAAGGCATCCCAATGGGATATTCGTGTATCATTTACCAGTCCAAAATCGAGTCCCTCTACCGTTGGCTACATCCATTGCCAAACCCAAGAAGGGGGGAAAAAAAAAAAAATTTGATTTGTTGTTTTCAATAGCTTATAAAAAAATTCACAATTTGAATCAAAGATAAGATTGTGTTTGTCAAGTTGCCACACACCATGGTCCCGAGCTGGGGCAACTTCCAAAGATGTTAGCAACCAGACAACAATCCTAAAAATCAATTGGTAGACCTGAAACAGTGCACGCACAGTTGGTTTGCGGCTGCGTGATGGAGATGGTAGTGCAATTTTAATTGTATGAGCTTCTTATGTCTAGTCGACCTTTA
>JAVJIF010012577.1:152500-160511 GCA_038442645.1 Agave tequilana | reverse complement strand
TTGAACCATTTTTGTGAGATAGAAAATTTGCCTTAAACCAAAAATCGTATTTTCCAAAAATAGGATTTTTGAAATGAAAATTTGTTTTCTCCAAAACACATGTAAATACAAAAACATGATATTGAAACAACTTTGAAGCTTATCCGATATACATGAAAGATATTATATTATGTTTTTGACTAAAAAACCAAGATCGGTTAAACGGAAACCCAAAAACCAATAAACATGAAACTTGTGTGCGTAATGTGAACTTGAGCATGTCACACTATCTAATCTTTACAATGATCTAAACACAATCTTAAACTAAACAAACCGATGTTTTCTTGTAGAACACCGTCTCCAAGTCGACTCGATCCAACCGTGATCCACCGAGCTTGACTCTAACCGAGTGCTAGATGTGAACTTGACACTCGAGCTCTTGAATCACCATGTGAAAGCTCCAAAACACCTTTGTTGAAGCTAATCACCAACTAATATCTTGATCAAATATCTGAAACTAAATATCACAAGATTATTAAAAACTATAATACTAATGAGTTAATCATCATCAAAACTAGAGTGAAGGTCCTCCGGGCCAACAATCTCTCCCTTTTTGATGATGACAAAACTCATGGAGTTATATATACATGGATTAAAGTTAAGCTTCCCCTTAACTCATGCATAGCAATAAACAAAAAGATATGTAATGAATGCTCAATACAGATATGCATAAACATGCATATAACAAGGAAATGAATTAAACATGATCTTTTATACCAATGAAATAAACATGCTTTTGATATCAATTTTAAAATAAACATGTTCTTAAAGACAATGTTGCTCTTGATGCCAATAAAGACTCTATTTTAAAATAAACATGTTCTTAAAAGCAATGTTGCTCTAGATACCAATAAAAATTTCTTAAAAAGAAATAATATTGCCCTTGATACCAATAAAAAACTTGATACTAATAAAACAATAAAAGATGCTCTTGATACCAACACCAACAAAAGATGCTTTTGATACCAATGGGTAAAGGATAACAAACTTAAACACATATGCATATAAAAACAAACATATCAACAAACATGCATATAAAACTCAAAATATCTCTCCCCCTTTTTGTCAATTCATCAACAAAGGGGTGCAAACAATAAAAGGGCTTAAAAAATATTTTCCTCCCTTTTTGCATAAATCAAAACAATAAAGGTATATATGCTATATACATTCATGAAGAGGAGAGACGTGAAGTTAACTCCCCCTGCATACATGCATTTATATGAAAAGAGATGACTAAACCCTAACCACATAAAACATAATATGCAATGTATAAAGGAGATGTAAAGCTCCCTCTGCACACGTGTACTACATACCAAAGAAAGATCAATCGCTTCAATATGACATACACTCACATGAATCTATATATAGAGAAGATTTTAAGCTTTCCTTGCATATAAGCAATACAAATCAAAATGATACCAATTAAAGATATATCAATTAAGTACAGAGGATACATCAAAACATCATGATACCAATTTATGATACCAATAGAAAATAAACAAAATAACAAAAATTTTGATATCAATTGAAAGATATAAACATATAAGTAATCTTGATACAATTGAAAAAAAATTAGTACCAATTGAAAATATTTTACACTTTTGATACCAATTAAAAAACATAAACCAATCTTTTGGTTAAATACTAAAATTATTTTGCAATAGAGATACCAAATAGAGAATAATATCAATTTAAGATTCTTGATACCAATATTAAAAATGAAACATATACCATTGAAAAAAATTTCATTAGGAGCATATGATACCAAATTAAAAAATCAGTATCATTTTTTCAATCATTTTTCAACATAAAGAGTGGAGTGTGATATCAATTGTAAACAAAACTGATTGAAAGGTAAAATATAAATTTTCTCCCCCTTTATGAATTACTAATGAAAACGATGCATAAGTTTATATAAGATACCAATTTAAAAATAATTATCAATGAGGACTAATTCAAGCTTAGCATAACTAAATTTGTGCTCAAAGATATAAAGATATAGTAAGCACATTTGAAACACATATATATGTATGAAAATGTAAATACCAATCTAAGTTGATATCGTTTGAAGTTAAAGCATACATATATAGAAACAAATATGAGTATACAAAATAAATATCAATTGTGATACCAATTGAAAACACAATGAGAATCAAGTGTATAACTCATACTCCCTACCACCCATTTCATGCACATGTTTAAATAGATTTTCAATGATGCATACAAGGTATGGTCGCCCAACCAACCGCCCTTGGTGGGTAGGGATTTTCAAAAATAAGTTGAAAATAGTTATAGCACGTTTGAAAACTCTACTACATGAAGAATAACACAAATAGTTTTATGAAAAACTTGAAAACTAGTACGAAATCCTTCAAGCAAGGAATAAAACAAGAATATATTCCATGAAAAACATGTAAGTCACACGATTGTTTTCCATTGATTTTTGCTAAGGGGAAAACTTGCAAAAAAGGGGGTCGAGGAGCTAAATTACAAGTAATTCCTTTAAATAAAGAAAATTACAGGTAGATCTCCTCTGAGATTTCTGGAAAATATGCCGGTAGGAATCTGATCAGTGCGCGATCACTTTATCCCTTTGACGATGCGATCAATCAGACAATCGGACTGCTGCCTGATGGGATTCCCTTCTCGCCTGGTTCGGGGAATCAGAGAACAGAAGGTTGGTGAACCCTCTTGTTACTTATCAAACTACCTCCACTTGGGAATTCCTTCTCGCCTGATTTCGGAGATTCCTTGAAAGGGAGGAAGATCTTAGGGTATTAGCACAATGATTAGAGAGGTAATTCTCTGAATTCTTGGAAGCAAGAGAATATGTCTCTGTTTTTAGCTGTCTCTCCTCTTTTTCCTCTATTTTTTAGCCTCTGTGTGTGTCTTCGTATACCCCTGGTGGGCTATTTATAGGGAGAGCAGGGGTATAATTGTCCCTTGAAAGTCTAGAAACAGATTGAGTCAATCTGTTTAAATCTAGAAAGTAGCCTTGCCGCGAGGCTAGAATCAGCTTTTGCGAAGCTAGGAATAGCAGGTAATGTTGATCTCCTGATCCGCTTTGATTCTTTCCAAATAACTGGAAGATCTCCCTGATCTTCTTACTTATTTTAAGAGAGTCAAGAGATTAAAACAACTGCCAAATTTGATCTCAGATTTGATCTCGATTAGATTTGATCTTGAATAGATTTGGTCTCATCTGGAGATTCAATTGGTCAAAGGTGACCATAAAAGACCCGCAGCGGGGCTACTTCATCGAGCTCGCAGCGGAGCTGGGGGAAGCGTCTGGCAAAGTTAAAAAGAAAGCTCTTCAGCAGAGCTGGATACTTTCATGGCGAAGCTATCCATTATCCTTCTGCGCGGCTGCTGCGGAGTTAACTGAGCACCTCTTGCAGTGAAGTTCGCGAGGGGACTCTCTGCGATGCTAAGCAATTTTAGCTTCTCATGCGAGACTCATCTTGTGGGCTCATGCGGGGCTAAGTTTTGAGCTAACTTAGTGTCCCCTATGAGCTTTTCTTGGTTTATTGTCTGCTTCGCCAGATCAGTAGAGTCCAAGTTAAGTTAAGTTTGCCATAATAAATCTATCTGGTCAAGCTAGTCAGTACTAAACCAACTTAAAAAACAGACGCGTAGTCTAAGGTCAATCATCCATTGACACATGATAATAGGATGAAAGATAGTCACCAAACAAAGTATGTACCACATCATTTAGTGTCCATCTCACGGACAAGTGACACCAATACACTCAAGGTAACAAATCAGTAAGGAGTATGTGATAAAATTTGATGAGTTTTCTCATCAGGTGCAGTACCCTCAACACTCTAGGACAAGCTTCCCTTTCTAGATTTAAAGCCAAAATTAGAGAAGACTTACGACCTAAACTGTTAGCTAGAGGAGTCAATGAGGTAGAGGTAGCTACACGTTAGTTCAAAATATAGACTTATGTCTAGCTACAACACTAGGGATTTTGATTATAAATTAAGTATGTCTAGAACCTCCTCCTCTTCCCAGTTCAATAAGTCCTAGCAGCCCATCCTCCTTCCAAAAGAACAATTTCAAGAACAAAAACAAAGATGATTGTAGCAAACCTTCTGAACAAAACTCTTCCAAAATTAGTACCTCCACTGCTTGTTATAGATGTCAAAGTTATGGGCACGCCATAACTAACTGTGGTAGTGAAATTAAGATCACATTCATTGATGGAGTTCCCATAAAATCTCTCGATTCTGACTCCGAGAATTTTGCATATCACCTGAATCTAGACAAAAGTGATGATTCTGAATATAACCAAGAAGGTTTTGATGTTGAATGCAACTGTACTCGACCTGCTCCTTTAAATTACATATCTTTCATCAGGTATGCATTGTCACAATACAAAGAGAAAGACAATTGGAGAAAAACTTTTATCTTTCACACATTCAATATGATTGGGGGGGAAGAATTGGAAAGTGATAGTGGATAGTGAAAGTTGTGTCAATGCAGTATCATTCATAATGATTGAAAAAGTTGGATTGAAGGTTGTATATCATCCCCATCCATATAAGGTGTCATAGATCAACTCTACGGCTGTAGACTTGAAACAATGATGTCTTGTCCCGATTGACATTGAAAGACAAGATATAATGTGATATAGTTATAATGGATGTAGGTCAAATCATTCTAGGATGATCATGCCTCTTCGACAAGGATGTTAATATCTATGGTCGATTAAATATGTGTCAATTTGAACATGAGAATAAAATGATCAAGTTAATAGTACCCCTCCGACCTATAGCTAAAAGCCTAAATCTAATGCACCGAAAAAGTCAAAAAGAGTTCATTTGATTAGTGTAACAGAACTTAATCAAGAACTTAAGAACTGTGCCTCATTCATGACTTAGCTTCTATAGAAATTGTTAAAACACCGGATACCCCTATTCTTTTAAAAGTCAGCAGGTGATTGAGGATGTTAGTGATATCTTTCCCAAAGACCTTCCGAATAGATTATCACCTATGCGTGACATTCAACATGCTTCGATCTAGTACCTAGATCAAGTCTGCCAGACATGCCACATTACGGAATAAACCCGACTGAGCATGCCTAGGAAAGTCGATGAGTAGATAGACAAGGGCTTCATTAGAGAGAGCATGAGCCCATGTGCGATCCCCACATTATTAACACTAAAGAAAGATGGACTGTCACGCTCCGCTTCCCAAAATACGCGAAAACGGAGTCGCGATGAAGGTCGATGACGTATGTACGCGAGAAAAATACCCACGCACATACGCTAAGCCTAAAGTAACCTGAACAAGTTATAAATCTAAATCATAATATTAACGATCACTGTAATAATACATGTAATGACTACACATGATCCCAGATGAAATAAGGAATGGAATAGAAGCTAAGTGTGATATACAAGAATCAAAGAATAACAGCAGGAATAAAGAAAGGAAAGAATACCAGAATCAAAAGGGAGAGAGTCCAGCTCCTTTGCGAAGCGTACGAGCTCAACGAACACCTGAACAATATAAGAAGATGTCCAAAACCCTAGATGTGCGAATCCAGGGTCGTCAGAAGCGACCTAGTGAGTGTGTGTGTAAAGAGAAAGGTGCTCGTGCATAACAACAACATGAACATATGAAAACATGATAACTGAAATGAAGGATAACAAGATAATCCATGCCAAGAACAAAGATATGAACGATATGTAACTGGTGTCATGATAAAAGAAAATAACTAATGTCAAAATGTGTAACCTAGCATATGTCACTAGTCTGGTATACAAATCTGGTATGTGTACAATCATATGTCTAACATAGTTATATATACATACAGTCGGGTGGTTACGGTCAGTCACAATGCATTAACAGTTCATTATCATTTATTATGTCAGCGAACACCAATTGCCACCTGTAATAGACGTATCCCATACTACGCCTACTACACGTGTCAATCAGGGTCCTAAGTTATTGAAACTGATTGGTTGGAGACATTGTCCATGCTTTAAGTGGGTCCCGTACATACCCGGGACCACGATCCAGATGCCTGGCGCTGAACCAGGCCCTACCGCTAAGTAGTCAGTAACAGTAACAGTACTCACAGTATCACTGTGGACCAATAACTCACAGTAACACTGTGGAACAATAACAGATGAGATGTCAGTCATCCCCCAGAATCTTGCAGTGAAACTGTAAGTCGGCTGTGCAACTTGTATCCTAGGTCCACCCAAAATACAAACGCTGTCTCCTCCATCAATTTTCCAATCTCAGTGTAAGTTTTCCATTTACATTATTATGTATTTCAGTTAAGACAATCAACATCAATGTTACTTATAATGCTGGACGATGCGGTGACAGTAACGTTACAGTATAACAGTCAATAGTAATCGTATACACGATGAACAATATCAGTAACAGTGAACGGTAATAGTAACCGTGTATACGATGAACAATAGGACTGTACAGTGTTACGGTCAACGATACTTTCCCAGTAACTTTCAGTATCATGAACAATATGTTTATCAGGTAGGTATCATATATAATCAGTGAAGGTACTTAATTGGTATCATGATGTCCAGGACCAAGAATATTATGCAAGGTTTATTAAAAGAGATAAAAACATTCATAAGATAATTTATTTTGTATTTAATACATGTAGATGTGGACTACTAACTAACGTGCATGAAACATAATTGAGTTTGAACAATTATTTAAATGCAAAATAATATTTATTGAAATAGACAGGACAAAATACTCACATGAAATAATATTGAAATACTCAATAAATAAACAAAGAACACTCACGTTGGTTTCCATTGATTTACTGAAGATTTCATGTAGCTCTGTGCCCTGAACTGTTCGTGACTATGTAGCTCTCGTCTTCACGATTCTGACGCCTCCAGAAACGCCTGAATCGGAGATCGGACGGTCGAGAAACGGCCCAAATACATAACCAGATATTTAACGGGTCTAGACTGGATCTGGATTGAAAATAAGAGAGGTGATTATGAGTCTGGTCTGAATTGCAGAGAACGAAATTCGGGTTGAAAACTTGAATTAAATGGGTCGATCTAGGCTTAAACAGTTCTTTCCAAAGAAAGATGGCAAAAATAATAAATCTTAATAGAGAAGGTTGGCTTAATCAATAATTGTCTCTGAACAGTTGCGAACAGATAAATACAGAGAGCTTTGGGGGGAACAAAATTTGATATAACCAAACTAAACAAAAAGGCTCATAAACAACTCCCCTTACCAGATAAAATAATAGCACAAGCTCTCAACTCTCTTAAACAAATTTAAAATGAAAGAATAGTGATGCATGGAAATCATGAAAGATAAATTAACACATGGATGATTAGGTGATTGAATGAAGACAGTTAAAAGAGAACTAGAATGATGATCCATGGAACAAGTTTATACAAAGAACAGAGAAAACATGCCAAGCCGATGCTATAACCTCCATGTAGAAATTATCACCAAAAATGGGATTCCTAAAACATAACCAAAACAGACCAGAAAGAGTTGGCAATTAAATGATAGTAAATGTAAGAATATTCTAAGGGTAAGAGGCCATGAACAAGTTGCATAGCTAGTGGAGCTAAGTAAAAAGGTTTACAATCACAAATGATCTATTAATAAGGATTTAAGAGATACCATTTAATCTTCATCTCCCGCATGTTCCAATAAATAGTTCGCTGCCAACTCTTCATTCCAATCACAAGCTAGGAATGCCTCGATGATCCGTGCTTGATCAAACCCCATTGTTTCAAGTCACGCAATAGCTTCCTACTTTGTAGTTACCACATGATTTCAGGCGGCATCTCCTGCTCAGGTTGATCAAAGAGATCCCCTTTAACACCTTCTACAGGTTTAATTATCAACTAAAGAAACTCAGTGTGATGCTCTTGAATTATTCTTAAGAGCAGAGGATTTTGTTTGCTTAATTCTTAAAGAATGGATGTGGGATCTGCGGATTAGCTTGGACCAT
>JAVJIF010012577.1:142500-147500 GCA_038442645.1 Agave tequilana | reverse complement strand
CCTGAGGGTTTTCAGCGGATTACACCCACAAAATCCATAAAGAAAGAAGACAAATGTTAGTGTTTTGAAAACGCATTTGAATAAGAGACAAGTTTACGAACTATTTTTGCAAAAATATAAGTGATCTAAGTCATAAGTCCACCTATAATCATTCTATCTTAAACTTAGTCTCTATGCAAGATCTTGTTTTCAATTAAGGTAAGAATTCAAAATTGGATTGAATATTTTATCTTTCATAAAACCTAGATAATATGCACACCGTGCTCGTGAAGATTTCTGGGATTTCAACTCCAACCATCAAGCCATTTATTTATCTATATATATATATATATATATATATATATATATATATATATATATATATATATATATTATTCTTCCCTTAGTCTAGGCTTTCTAGTTTACCCTTGTAGCGAGCCTTTAACCGATGACTCCCAACCAGACGGTCTTAGGGCACCAGATGAGAAAACATCCCTTGGGTTTAAGGTCTCGAGTAAAAAAGGCCACATAACTAAGGGGGATTATTTATTTCCTTTACCACCGTTAGGCGTGAATAATCATGCTTCTTGAGGCACGATTGTCCAGCTAATAGGTGATGTATTATTTATAAAAAAAAATTTTTTCTTTTTTTTTATATATATATGTGGCATTTTTGGTCTTTGTCTCCATCCCAAGAAATGTGTAAGTGTGAAGTGCATATTATCTAAGGCAAAAAATTCAAGATAAAAATATCTCACCAATTTTCTTACTTAGCCTATAATCTCAAACAAGATCTATTATTTCAACTAGGTTTAAGATGTCATAATTAAGGCTTTCTTAATTCCTAAGATACATCTTAATTTTCTTAAAAATAGATCAAAACTTTGTCTCTTATTTCAAAAAGTTTTTATTTTTATATTTTATATTTTTTTATTTTTTTATTTTTTTTATTTTTTAATTTTTCTAAAAGAAAAGGTAAAATCTAAAAAGAAAGGGGAAAATCTAAAAAAAATAAAATCTAAAAATAAAATGGAAGACCTAAAAAATAAAAATCCTATAAAGAAAATAAAAAGTCCTATGTTAGTACATACCCCCCCATACTTATCTCATGCATTGTCCTCAATGTATGCAAAAAATGATGCATGAAATAGGTAAGGTAAAAAGTCACTCCCTCCTCCTCTTTGGACCCGCAGTAGTACTGGGTCCTGCCGACTGTGTCCTCCTCAACCTCGCCTCAATGCCCTCTAACCTAGAGGATTGCTCCTCTAACCTGGATGATTGTTCCTCCATCTTCTTCCTCAGCCTCACTTGACCCCTAAAAATCTTCTTCATGCCCTTCCAGATGGTGGACATGAAGGCTCTTGGTTCTGCTGGTGGGTCCTGTCTCCAGAATTGGGGCTCATCTACCTCCTCTAAACTCTCCTCCGAAGAGGACTCTGCAGGAATGTCCTCTGGTTGGGCACTAGGTGACCAGAGGGCGTGTAAGCACCCAGTATATGCACTGGTGGGTTTCTCGGTTACAACAGACACTCGGGCAAATGAGTCAAATACATCGTCTGGTAGGAAGTTTCTACACAAACGTGTAATCAAGACGGGATGAGAAAATTTTGCACCCCGAGTGCGGGAGGAGT
This sequence comes from Agave tequilana, assembly GCA_038442645.1. Classification (NCBI taxonomy): domain Eukaryota; kingdom Viridiplantae; phylum Streptophyta; class Magnoliopsida; order Asparagales; family Asparagaceae; genus Agave; species Agave tequilana. The sequence continues at coordinate 145,890 of JAVJIF010012577.1, read as the reverse complement.
TATCAAGTATGGCATGAAAAATAGCCCTATTCAAACAGACCGAGTGTGTATTAGTCATTAGATCATGAATGATTTGTAGTACGGGTCTGTTGAAAGATATGGTATGATCTAATCCAAAAATATTGCGTTGGAGCCAACGTCCAACGCAATGTACATTCCTAAATGTGGATTGGGCTTTGAGCCCACGGTCCTGCTCAGTGCAACGGACCCCCATGATAGACATGTAATCAATTAGTGGCAAAGGGCCAGTACAATGGGATGAATGGGAATATCGGTGATCTCAGCAATGAATGGAACGGTGACAAAGATATCACCGAATGGCATATGAACAGTGAATTGTTGAGTGTTACGATTAACAGATGCATGGTCTAATGAGTTGTAAAATGTGTTGACCAAATCAGGGCAATAGTAAGCATCATTGTTGGTGTTATCGTAAACTAAGGGATACCAATTCCACGCATGCATTCGATCTAAAAATATATGCCCATAACCCTCTTGATCATTCAAAATCTTAGAGAAATCCCTTTCCACAAATAAAGTAGGGGCCATAATTAACAGTGAAAATTAGAGCAAGGAACAAGAGATCAAACCACCCCCGGATTAACTTGGGGGGAAATCGAAAGACAGGTGCAGAAGGCACCAGAGATGGCCTCGGGAAGAAGGGATCTGGTTCTGTCTCCAGCAAAGAAAATCAGTCGATCTGGAGCTTACTGGCGCGCCTGAAGTGTCAGATTTGCCGCGGGTCAGGGGTAGGGCGCGGCAGTTTGGAATAATCTGGAGATCAAAAATTTGGTGGAGGTCGGCTGTGGAAGAGGAATTCTAGATCTGAAGTGATTGTCTCGGGTGAGGGAGAATGAGTTGGGGAGAAGATTTTTATAAAGGAAAGAAAAAATGGGATTTCCAAAGTTACCCCTAGGTCAAAGATTTAATTACAACCCTAGGTCAAAGGATTTTGAATGTGAATGGAATCCTAGGGAAGAGAGAGAATCCTAGGAATTTAGAAAGAATTTGAATTTGGAAAGTGTGGGAACTCCTTTTAAGCATAAAAATCCCTCCTTTATTTCTATTTATTTATTTATTTATTTTTTTTATTTTCTAAATTCTATGTTAGTAAATCCTATGTTAGTAAAAAAAAAAATTACCTTAAGGTGGTGGTTCCGGTGGTGGTTGGATTGGTCCACGAAACATGGCCCAATCAACTTGTCGTTGGGTTTTCAGGAACCCACTAGAAATTTCAATAATATGACCCACAAAAATGATGTGTGCATTTAAGATTATTATGTACATTCTCCCATCTAATTTCCAAATTTTTAAAATAATTTCTGAGTTAAATTTATCAATTACCTTGTCCCAGAATGGAATATGGAATGATAGAACGGTTAACTTGGACTCGGAAAGGAACACCGACTCAAGGAAGTGAATGAAGTCAAGTAAAGGTTCAGGAGTCGGAATGGATTCAGGAACTGGGTCCAAGTCAAGAAAATGAAGCTCAAGTCCACATTCAGTTTCCCATGATGGAATGTGACTATCTAAGATTAGTGATTCAAGTTCAGGAGGGTTGGGAATCAAACTGACTCTAAAATGTTACTCAAATTGGGTAACAAAACAGGAGTCATTAATGATTCAGGTATTTGAACTAAATCACAAACTTGAGGGTCAAAGTCACATTTCTCATTGAGTTCAATTCCACAAAATGGAGAACTTGCCAATTTGTCAATAGGATCTTCAAAAAGGTATAATTGGTCAAGTTCAACATGATCCTTAAAGATGGGTGATTCAACTTCATTGTGAATTGGGAAAGGATCCAATGTCGACTCTGGAAAAAGATTGAAGTGAGGTAAAGATACCGGAGTCATTACTGAATCAGGAAAAAGAATTGAATCACTAAGTTGGGGTTCAAGATCACATTCCTCATGTAGTTCAATTCCAAAAAATTGTGAACTTGCCAATTTATCAATGGGACTTTCAAGAGTATGAAATTGGTCAAGTTCAATGTGATCATCATAAAAGATGGTGATTCAATTTCACAACAGATGGGTACTGGATCCAAGTCTGACTTGGGAAATGAAGTGAAATCAGGTAAGGATATGGAAGTCATGATTGAATCAGGAAGTAGAGTTGAATCATCTGGTGAAAGTTCAGGATCATAATCATGTTCAAGTTCAATTTCAGGGAAAGGAAAACTTGCCAAAATGTCAATTGATCTGAAGTTTGGACAAGTTCATTTGTAGGAGATGAAAAACTTGCCAAAATGTCAATGGGATTTGACGTTTGGACAAGTTCAATTTTAGGAAATGAAAAACTTGCCAAAATGTCAATGGAATCTGAAGTTTGGACAAGTTTAGGTGGGTGTGCTGAAATTGAATCTTGATTTTCAAAACAACATGACTCTTTGGTTCGGACAGAATGGTTAGTGACATTAGGATGAGAATGAAGAGTTTGGATCATCAACTCTACGTCACGATTACGAGTATTTTGAACATGAGTCAGGAATTCAAGCATCTTTTCACAATTCATTGGTTCATCATTTTGTTGAAAAGATGAAGTGTTGTTTTGGAATTGGTGATGAAATTGTGAGTCAAAACTGTGTGGTGATGGAAGAGTGGACTCACACAAGAAATCATTACTCATAAATGGTTGTTCATTATGAAGAGGTGGAATTGAGTAAGACTCTTGAAAATACTGTGGAATTGGAGAGGCAAATGGTTCTGAAAGTTGTTGCTCGGCCCTCTGTAGATTGGCTTCTAAACTCCTTAGTAACTCAGATTTTTCTTCAATTGGTGGTTCAGAAAAAGGAGTATATGAAGCGGAATCGGGAAATGAATACTGTGGATATTGTGGACTCGGTGAATATGGTGGACAAGGAGATTGATAATTAAACTCGGGGGACTGGAATCCCCAATTACTCGGTGAAGAGTTGAAATTATTATGGAAATTATAGTTATTAGATGGGGGGTATGGGTCATATTGATTCGGATAAGGCCAACCGGTGTATTTGGTTGGTGCATATTGTAAAACACCGGGTTGGAATTATCCGAATATGGAGTCTGTGTGAAATATGGATTATTATTATGATAGAAAGAATTGTTGAATGCCATATCACACAAAAATCACAAACAAAAAGAAAAATCAAACAACAAACAAAAAGAAAAGAAAAAAAATCAAAAACCAAGCCAAAAGAATGGTTGACCTAGACCTAGACGACTCCTAACTGATTAGATCGTCCACGGGAGGTTTAGTGTAGACGTAGACCACAAGTTAATCAGCCAGGGAAGGGCAAGGTTGGTGGGAGGTTTTCCGTCAGAGACGTTCCTTAATTAAGTAACCAGCAACCTTCGGGCTTTCGGCCCTCAATCCCTTTCCTAGACACTGATTTTGCAAGAGTCTATT